>OX465101.1:36109064-36354906 GCA_949987565.1 Luidia sarsii
GACGGAAAAGTGAGCCGTAAAAAAGAATAACTTTTCACAAGTAAGTTGTTGGTTAGCCCAGATGGACTCATTTAGTACTGCATACTGCTTATTGATGACTGAGATTTTAAATTAATGGCATAATTATGACCTGTGTTGTTCAAGCAGTGGTCAAATAATCATTAACATTATAACTGCTGTTATTTGGGTTACCCAAAAGCTGAATCCACCCCTTGAAAAAAGGAATAATTTGGATATCACTGGTGACTAGCCTTATAACCATGTGCCAACAAATTACAAGAAATAAATCCGCATTGCTTTTTGTCAATTTGCAATTGTGCAAGCGTTGAATGAATGAAAAAATGTTCCTCCAGCGGTATTTTGTTTTTTATTCCTAAAGTTGCTCAGAAAAGTTAAGAATGATAAACACCAGCAAATCAATGTGTAGCCGTGGCCGATTCAAATGCGGATATCAAAATTATTTCCGGCACCTTAATTACTCGTTCCTACAACATACAAGGTAGACCAAATTCATCCACGGCCAAGCGAGTGAACTCTAACCATAGAGCAAGATGCTCTAACCATAGACCTGGAGGAAAAAACCAGGTCCTCCAGGTCTATGCTCTAACCAACATACACAACTCTACCCTCCTGAAGCGTTGTGCGCCGCCATTGTTCGACCGCGTATTTTGTGCACGAGCAACGCGCGGTGTCCTATCCAGTCTTTATTATGGAGATCAATGGTCCCACTCGACAGATTGCGCGCATTGTAATTGGTCAACGCGTTGCAAACACTTTGGGGCGCGCTAATGCGAATCGCCCGGATTTCTCCCCTTTTGTGAGTGCCTTGGTCTGTACAGTACTCACCCCTGCGACTTGAGCGGGAGAATAATTGCAAGCATCGTAGTTGGAGTTCCCGGCGGACACCGACACCGTCGTGCCCATGTCGAGCAACCTCTGCACGTTGTCATTGATGCCTGTGCCGTCACGGAAGCCCAGGGACATGGAGACGACGCTGTCTCCCCCAATCAACTTGCTGTGGTTGAAGATTGCCTCAAAGCCTTGGCAAACACCAGATATTTGTTTTATTATCACTTGGATGGATGGATGGATGGTGGAGGGAGGGAGGCAGGCGGGGATGGAGGGAGGCGGGGAGGGAGGGAGGCAGGAGGGGAGGGAGGGAGGCAGGAGGGGGAGGGAGGGAGGCAGGAGGGGAGGGAGGGGGAGGAGGCGGAGGAGGCAGGAGGGAGGGGAGGGAGGGAGGCAGGAGGGAGGGAGGCAGGAGGGGAGGGAGGGAGGCAGGAGGGGGAGGGAGGGAGGCAGGAGGGGAGGGAGGGGGAGGAGGCGGAGGAGGCAGGAGGGAGGGGAGGGAGGGAGGCAGGAGGGAGGGAGGGAGGGAGGAGGGGGAGGGAGGAAGGGGAGTCAGGGAGGCAGGAAGGAAGGGGGCAGGCAGGGAGGCAGTGAGGGAGGACTGCAGGAGGCAGACAGGCTGGCAAGTAGGGAGGAAGGGAGACAGGGAGGCAGGGAGGCAGGTAGGAGGACAGGCAGGCAGGCAGGCAGGCAGGTAGGGAGGGAGGAAGTATGTAACTGTAACACCTTACCTTTCAGCATTTCAGAAAGAGGGCAACCTCCAAATGAGTTGCAACTTTTGACACTCAAAATGTTCGCCCTCCGTGCAATGCCAAACACACTGCCGGCGAAGGTACCGGAGCAGTGGGTTCCGTGGCCGTGGTCGTCCGGGCCTCCGTACAAGTTCTTCGCTCGTCCGCCGAAGGCGGCATGTGACTCCTGTACTCCCGTGTCCATGATGAAGACGTTCACCCCTTTCCCCTGCCCTGTTGCATGTATGAGATAGGATGATAGGTTTTAATTTTACGTAAGTAGTCCATCGGGACAGGCCCCTGTCAACGGCGCGAGACTGTGGCGTGACTCGTCACCGCAGGAGCACGAACACACGTGAGACATAACGCTATGAACATGGGCCTACTTTGGTCGTTGTAGTTGTAGAACCCGTCGCATCCCTTTCGGCTGTCGATGCGATCGAGACCCCAGGAAGGATGTGACTGTGATCCGTGCAGTTCGCCCAACACGTCTGCCTGGAGGTAGTCTATCCCGTCCACGTTGCGAACCTGAAAATGTGCGATGGAGCAATGCATAGAGCGGTATCACACACACACACACTGACACAGTCAGCCCAAAGGTATACACATCGTTGTATTGTACGAAAGACGAACATGCGTATGACCTGCGGGCACTTTGCCGTGTTGCGCCTGATGACATGAGTGTTATCGACGAATTACATTGGTATGTTGAAGAGAGACGCAGAATATGACAGAGTTGAAGAGCTGAGGACTGCAATGCGGGATAGATTAGTATGGAGGGGATTCGTTCATGACGCCCGAGTGGGCATCGGTTAACTGTCTATGCTCTCGACTTCGTAGGAGTATTGGCTTATGCTGCTGCCTGGTAGTTTCAGACTGGCGTCGAAGCGCCATTCAAATACTGCCTGGACCTCTGCTCAGCCAAACTCACTTGGTCCATGAGCTGAGGAGGAATCCTGGTGAGTAGCACGGGGGAGGCCAAGTCGACCAGAGTCTCGACACTCGGCCGAGGCAAGCGGCTCCTGGCGAACACATCCGACACGCCCGCTTTCACCTGCCAAGGATCGCTACCCTCCTGCAAATGAATAGCCACAAATCATAGTGGTTAACACCGGTAAATCGGTGAAAAAACAAATCCCACACAAACTGTAATTTTCTTCATAAAGACGTTAATAATTATTGGCAGTCGACTCGTGACGAACTTGGCTCTGTATCTCTTTACCCGAAAATCATGGCTGTGTTTGCCGATAGACTAACAAGGCCATTGTATCTGCAGGGCACCGTCAGAGTTAACTGTGCTTCATTAATAAGTCTAGACACTACGCGCACCACAACCCGACTACTTCTTTGCCTGTCATCACACCGGATAGTGTGCGAGTATGAGTCGTGAGCGTCGAGGGTTTCCAAATTGCCGAGTAAGTCGGCTTGCCCGTACAGCAAGGTTCAACGGGCGGACCTTTGCGACCAGTCGCATTCGTAGTCGGATAAACAGTCGGATCGTAAAGCGGTCCGTACGGATGTGCGTATAATGCGTACCTTGATGACGACGACCCAGCTGTCCGGCAAAACACGCTCGCCGTATCGGGGCTGGCGGAGAGGTGCGAGGCCGTGCGCCAACGCCACGCAGACGCACAACAGGAGGAGCTTCATGCTGAGATCAGGGTTCCACGACTAGTCGACTGTCAATGAACAACGAAAATGCTTTGGAATCGCAATTTCCATCTAGATCTTCTGAAACTCGCCTCGTGATTATCTTCTGAAACTCGCCTCGTGATTATCCCTCGTGACCTCTTGCTCTTCTTCATAAACCTATCTGCTTGACCACACTGATGAGTGCTCAGTGCTTTGTCCGATTGCCCGCTGAAACAAACCAATCAAGCTGCTTGGGCGGGATTCGAACCAGCGACTCCTTCTCTCTAGTGTAGATGTCTTAACCACTTGACCACCGAGCTGGTCGAGGTCGTGTGTCGGATTCGAATAATGTTAAGCTGCGTGTACCACGTTGCATCATATATACTGATGATTGCGTCGAGGAGAATGTAATTCAATGAGGGTTTGACCTGCTCAACGTAATAAGAACCGAGTACTCAGTACTCAGTGTAACTTAACTACCGGTACTTGTTGCCTGGATTTGTTTTCAGCAGGCAATCGGGCAAAGCTTATTACGTGGAGTAGGGCAAACCCTCATTGAATCGCAAGGACCATGTATGTCAAGTGGGATGATATCTGCGCTGGACCACGGTGGATATTACGATACTCGGATCCAGGCCTCGAATTACTGAGCACCGGTTTCTCTCCGGTGGACGCAAGTCAGCTATGCATCCGTGAAAGTATAATCTAGGCCTTCTCATTTCAGTCCCAGCTTCAGAGCAAGCTAGCCAGGTCAGGTCATCCGAAGAACGACAACCAGAAAACACAACCACACCGTACCCACGATGACTCTCACCGACAAATGAAAACAGAAAAACCCCAAACAGTTGCAAGACACTTACCTGAGCAGTATTAGGGCCTGCAAATGGTTCCTGTCGATTGTATCGCCGTCTTTTTATACTTTTATAGAGGGGCTTTATCTCACACCTGCAGCTGGTGTAAGCTCACATTTCTGTCCTGCGAAATTGTGAAGGACTCTTGACACCACCTGAAGGAAGATATCGGTTGGGTCGCCACTTTCCTTATGCAAACACCTCAGTAAGGAAAGTCTCAAACCGACCTATCCAATCTTATCACCAATTTCACTAGCTGACCCTTGCTGTACGATTATAGAACAATTCACTTGGCTAGTGGGCAAACATCGATTAGATCCTTCGATTAAAGTCTCACTTCGGTGTTCGTTAAAGAAAACTTCCGAACTGATTCAGCTAATTGTATCAACGATTTCACCCTTGCTGTGAGATTAGACAAACTCACTTGCCTAGTAGGCAAACATCGATTAGATCCTTTGATTAAAGTTTTAGAAAAACAATTTCACGAGTGGACTTTCACTGCACGACTTGAGAAACTCACTTGGCTCGAGGGCATACTTCGACTGAAGTTTTAAAAATCTCCATATTGGCAGCTGACGCGAGCTACATGTAGTATCACCATTTGAGACTCAAGGCACCAAACATACAAAGGCCCTTTCCCAAAACCCGGCTTAGGCTTCGGTTTCGGCTTCGTCTCTATTATCCAAACGCTGAATTACTTCGCAAGTGATACCAGGCAAACTTTTATCGGTTTTATGTGCGCTAGTCACTCAACATTGGGAAGATCGGAAAACATCGATGCCTACAGATTTCCTTGAAATTTAGACAGTTTGTACATGGTCATGATATAATCCTCATTTTGAAATCTTACGGTCTGGGATGCTGCACTTCTCGAGAAATCTTCACTCAAACATCGACAAATGGTTTATTACTCGTGAGTAATAACCTATTTATTACACTACAGAACGGTGTGAAATCCGTGACGGTTTTTTGCCTTTTTCTAATTTCTCAGATTACCATTTGAGCTAAAACCTTCGTAGGATTTCTTTTTTTGGAATGTTCAATGGTTTAACACAAAAAGTGTGGCTATTTTTGGACTTTAACCAATGTTGTCTGTACAACATTGGTGTAATGGTTAACTCGAGAAGGGAGACTCGGAGCCAAAGCCGCCTCAACTTCAACGCTGCCCTTCACAGTAGTGACGACCTCGTGTGTGGCCGTCGTATCAGACCTCTCTCAACCCATGACGTCAGACCCATTCTCTTCGCCGTGTGGCTGCGGCTGCGACTTACGAATGAGCCCGTACATGAAATCAGCCATACAAAGTGGTTGCTGTCGGTTCCCATACACCTATAAGTCATATGTGACCCGGCACAGTATAATGAGAAATAAACCCCACTTTTGAGATTTTGAGGTTTTCTAATGATGTGAAAGAGTATACCATTAGCTTTCAAATGATATCAAAATTTAATATCCTCTAATACTTAAAATTTCCGAAAATACCAAAAGAAGAAAATTGATTTGTAATCGAATTGTGAAGATACTTTAACTTCAGGCGTTGTTTACTCAAAAAGTGTTTTCGTGGGATGTTCCTCATGTCGTTGTGCCGGGTCACATATAGCCGGCCGTAGCCGATACATTGTGACAAGGCCTCATTGAGCTCTTTGAGCTATTGAGCTATTTCTAGCCCGCCACATATTACCCGACACAAATCGGTGGTGAAGTAGTTTATGCTGTTAAAAATGCTGGTTAAAATTCATTGTCCCCAACACAGTAGGTCCTTCCAGTCTTTGTGGCTGATTCTCACCAGCACAGTACGCCACCTACGCCGGTTAAAAAAATGGTTCAACAATTGCCCAACGCGCATGTTCACAGCGCAGACGTTTGTTCGAAAAGACAGCTGTAGCCAATTTCATACAAACAAATGTGCTCAAGCACAAAAAGTCATGAATCGTGGGATTAACTTGACAACTCAAACTTCACTAACGTTTCATGCTAAAGTAAAGAAGGATATCAACATGAAGTAAATAAAAACGAATGTTGCAAACTGCTCACTGACTACTATGACCTGTAATACATAAATCTCAAAAGTTAGAGGCCCTGACATTTCGATTCTAGCAGGACCCTTCTCAAAGGAAAAGAGAAAAAGTGCCTTTAAGAAGGGTCCTGCGAGGATCAAGACGTCAGGCTCTCTAACTTTTGAGGTTAAAAGAAGGATGGAATACAAGTCAAATGGTATTGACATCTAATTGACTTTCCTAGTTTAGCAGATTTTCACCCTTAAGCTGGACTTTGAAATTGTGCCCTTTGGGCACGGCGCTTAAATACCGAACAAGCGCCACGTCATGTTAATTTGGATTATGATAGATTCATTGGTTTCTTTTGAGAATATGCACGTATCATTCATAATGTGTTGTGCCCTTGTTCACTTGTTTTGACTGAGACCTGAAGGAGACTACTTTAAAATGGCTTTTCGCGATACGATGTGTCAAAATGTCAATATTTATTTGAAAACAAAAACTCGTCGTTTTTTCTCAAATGTTTGGCTTTGATGTCAGGCTAAATCAACAAGCGGATTTCTTGTTTTATTTCAGGGCGTTGATAGGAGTCGCGAGCCTTTATCGAGCCACTAGTGCTTTGAAAACGCCCAAAACGAGCCTCTATAATCTATGAATGGACCTCGTCTCTCCGTTGGGGGCTCTATCTGTTTGGCAAAGCTGTTGGCGCACACGGAATCCTACCGGATGTATGAAGAGATACACCCCTGCCCAGTGTCATTAACTTCAGATCGCCGGAGGAGCGAAGTCGACCCGAATCGTGATACCATGCAGTCGCCTTTATACGAAATAAAGGCAGGGCAGGCAATTAGGTTCGTGGGTTGTTCTTGTGCTATCTTTTTTAACCGATAATTAGGCCGTTAATTGAGTCTTGAATACCGATGGAAAGCGTGACGACGATAAGACGCCCTCACCAATTGCCTTTGCGTGTATATAAACCCTTCAGTTGTGAGCAGGATCCAGTGAATGCCCTACGTTGCCGCTGGTGCAGACCAAAAAAAAAACCTGTAAGTGTCAAGACACTTTCGTCATTATTTTGCCCTTGTTTTCTTTTCGGCATTCCTCGGGTATTATTTCGCACACTAACGTGTTTTAGTCATCAGCACTAGGCCTGTATTTAAGAGCATGCTCGTTCACACCATGTACGTACACCACCCCACCCCGATCTTTAGCTAACCACCCCCCAAAAAGAAATTGTTTGGAGAACAGGTTGACATTTCGTGTGTGATCCCGACATCGCAGTTTAAAAAAAATAATAATCGGCCTGGACGATTTGATTCGAAGTCTTTAGCAAGCAATCGTGGGTTCGAATCCTGCCCAAGCTGCTTGTATTTGTGTCGTTTTCAGCAGGCAGTCGGGTAAAGCACTTAGCCTGCAGTGTGCGTCAGGTAGAACATTCCCTCATGGAATTGCAGTCTCCATGACGCCCAAAAAAGTCACACCGTATCTATTGTCCAGGCTTGAGCTTCTGGAAATTTCCTTTAAAAAAACATCGGTCGAAAACTTGCACATGCCGGAACAATACTGCTTTGAGATAAGGGCACTTAAAACTGTAAAGAAGAACCCACAGTCCTGTCGTGCACGGTGTAGACTTCCGTCTTCGTTTGTGTCTACCTATAGAAGAACTCCAGTGAATCGCCAACCTACCCCCCCCCCCTTCTCAACAGAGCCGACGAACCGACCAATCTAACGCCATGAAGTTCCTGCTGCTGTGTATCTGCCTGGCCCTGGCCAACTCGGAGCTGGCTCCCGTCAGGAGGACGAGCAACCGCGCGGTGCCGGACAGTTGGATCATCAAGCTCACGGTGCGTCACACGATCGTAGACTTCCTTCTCTTTGGTTTGTTCGTTTTCCTCTCCGAAAGTAAAACATGCTGCAAGCTCTACCGACCGACCCAAAGGAGAGCCCCAAATGTATAGTTCTGGGATACTTTGAGCAAATTGCAAAACATGGCAAAGAAAACTTTGACTGGAGCGGGATTCCAACACGAGACTTCCGGTTTTGCGTACCAGCGCGGCGCTCTTTGCATTTGAGCTATTTAGCCTTATAGATATAGTATAGTTAACTAGTCTTTCCCCCTCTCCCTCTCCCCCTGCCCCTCCCTATCTCTTTCTCGCTCCCTCTCCCTTTCTGTCTCTCTCTGTTTGTCTTCCTTACTCCTCCCCATCTCCCCCTCTCTCTCCCTCTCTCTTCACCTCTCTCTCCCCCTCTCTATCTCCCTCTCTATCTCTCTCCCTCTTTCTCACTCTCTCTCTCTCTTCACCTCTCTCTCCCAGTCTCTCCCCCTCTCTCCCCTCTCTCTCCCAATCTCCCTCCCTTTCTCGCACTCTCTCTCTCCCTCCCTCCCCTCTTTCCCTCCCCCTCTCCCCTCTCTCTTCACCTCTCTCTCCCTCTTTCTCTCTCCCTCCCCCTCTCTCCCGCTCCCTCTCCCTCTCACTGTCCCCTCTCTCTAAGTGTCTTGTATATCTCTCCCCCTCTAGGACGCTGACGAGATGACCGATGTTGCTAGCCACATCTTGAGCAGGTTCGCCAAGGCGCGCGCACCGGCGCCCAAGATGACCAAGTACACCTTCATGCCGGTCATCAGCGTGAAGATCCCGCCGCACCTTCTGGACGAGGTGAGCCCACACGCTAACTTTAGTGCTTACTGTCCAACGGTTCGATCAGTGCGGCTACGCACCTTAGCACACCTTCACGATGCCGAGGCCTTCGGGCATAGATTCTACTCAAATAATCTGTATTGTACGGGAAAACGAACCGTCAACAAAATTCAGCGGCAAACCGCGAGGTGAATTTTTCATGTTTTGACGGTGACGGGGGACAAAGCCTGAGACCGAGCAAAGGGATACGTCACGGGGCCGTAGGCGCGCTGTTGGCTAAGGTCTAACGGATCAGGCTCGGTCACAGGCTTCGTGTCCGTGTGACAAAAACTGAAACTACAAGTCGTGCTCCGTGGCCGATTTTTTTTCCCCCACAAGATCAAGCCTTTTTAATACGCCTCCACGGTTATCGGGCGCTCTCCAATCTCATATGTCTACGTCGTTGCAATTATGTTCCATCCTAATTCATTTCCATCTATTATCTCCACTTTCCTTAATTACCATCGAAGTTCGGTCCATCCACGTTATGGCAATACGGAAATGGCCGCTGAGTGGAATTGAGCTGAACCGAATGGCCTCTTGAATGGCAGGCTGAAGGACGGTGGCCTATTAGTGGCCAGTGGTGGCTATAGTTTAGGTGCTAGACGCTGTTTGGGTCCGCCTCCACGAGAGGGCGTTCTTATGAATGGCCGCCAGCCACGAACGCACCCACGACTTGAATTCGGAGATAAGGCCGTGTCCGAAACGGGCGTCTAGAGCTAGGTCTAGGTATTCCCCCTATTGAAAATACACGGAGAGGCGAAGACAATAGCCCTAGCCGTAGCTCTGGAAGCCCGTTTTGGACACGACCTAACCAGACGTTGGAAGTCACCGTCTGACAAAACCGGGTTGGTTCTGGTTTGTCGACACATTTGAAGGTTTGTTGGATTGTTAAGTACAGAGTATTCACCCAGGAACTGGGGCCAAACGCGGGTTTATTGACGCCCGTGACATTAACGTGTAAGAATATGAAAAAGCGTATGGCCGACCCTAAGCCTTCATTTCGAAAACGGCCTAAGTGGTGACATGAGTATAATTATAGTGCGTATCTCTTCCTCAAGTGCAGTCTCTTTGCGTTCCACGTCCCACCACTGCTGTAGGTTCGCGCCCACGACGGCATCGAGTTCCTGGAGCAAAACCAAATCACACAGATTGCTGCAACGGAGAAGTCTGCCATGTGGGGCCTCAGACGGATTGACAGCCGCTACCTGGTCGATGCGGACGAATACTACACGTACAACGAGAAAAGTACGTGTGCGGCCTTCAAAGACAAACGCCGCGTCTCTAAGGGTGCAGACCACTAAATAGAGCTCCCATTGAACACTGTACAAAAACACCCACTTTCAAAGCCAATTATCCCATGCCCAAAAGTCTCTCAGTTCTTGTAGCTATACTTAAAATTGTAGTTTGGAGCTTCATCTCTCAGATTCTTTTCAATTTTAGTGCTCTTAGCCGATTAGATTTTTTGCTAATTACCCGCAGAAAAAACACCCCCAAAATGTGTAGCCGTCCGAGCCGAATTTCTGCAAGGATTTTGGGATGGACCCCTCCACTTCCACAGGCAAATAGGGCCACATTTAAAGCCAGATATTGTCCAAATTACATACCAAATTGAAGAGTGAACCCCAGGTTGTCTTAAGCTTCACTTGTTCTACAAGGTATCAGTTAATTAACCTCCAAAGACCCCTTATTAAAAAAAAATGTGGGTACACACTTTATGATAATCAGCTCGGCGGAGCCATCTTGGATGGATTTTGTGTGCTGCACCCCTAATACGGGCTATTCAGAAGAGTGCACCCTCAAGAGATTGCAACGCGACCATTTCCAGACGTGCATTGGGTCGACCATTGATCTCCATAATAAAGAGATCAATGGGGTCGACAGACTCCACGCATTGTGATTGGCCAGCGCGTTGCAAACTTAATCACCCGTATTCCGTCTCTAATTATCACCAGCGTCCTTTCTTTTTTTCTCACGAAAAACTGCCGGACACGAAACGCTTTCCTTCCTAAACGGGACAGCCAATCGTACCTCCGCATGGAGCTGTTTTCATGCGAGTCGCGTGTTCGAATCCCACCCGAGCTGCCTTTTGCTTTATCTCTCGGCAGGCAATCGGGGAAGAGCACTGGATGGGCACACGGTGATTTTTTTCCGCCGAGTAGGGAAGAACTAATATCGAAGAGTTGTGACTCCTTGTTTTCCTGCTCGGCCACAGACCAAGGGAACGGAGTGGAGATCTTCATCGTGGACACCGGCATCCAGCAGACGCACAATGCTTTCGGCGGCCGGGTCAAGATGCTGTTCGGGGCCGGCGACGACCACGGCCACGGCACCCACTGCGCCGGAACGGCTGCCGGCAATGTCTACGGTATCGCCCGGCAGGCCAACATCAACAGCGTGAAAGTCTGCACCCCGGAGGGCTACTGCTACCAGGACACCATTCTCGCTGGTGAGTGCGATCTCTCTCTCTACTGCCCCCTCTCTATTGCCCCCTCTTTCTCTCTCTCTCTCTCCCTCTCCCTCCCCCTCCCCCTCTCCCTCTCCCTCTCCCTCTCCCTCTCCCTCTCCCTCTCCCTCTCCCTCTCCTTCTCCTTCTCCCTCTCCCTATCCCTCTCCCTCTCCCTCTCCCTCTCCCTCTCCCTCTCCCTCTCCCTCTCCCTCCCCCTCTCCCTCTCCCTCCCCCTCTCCCTCTCCCTCTCCCTCTCCCTCTCCCTCTCCCTCTCCCTCTCCCTCTCCCTCTCCCTCTCCCTCTCCCTCTCCCTCTCCCTCTCCCTCTCCCTCTCCCTCTCCCTCTCCCTCTCCCTCTCCCTCTCCCTCTCCCTCTCACTCTCCCTCTCCCTCTCCCTCTCCCTCTCCCTCTCCCTCTCCCTCTCCCTCTCCCTCTCCCTCTCCCTCTCCCTCTCCCTCTCCCTCTCCCTCTCCCTCTCCCTCTCCCTCTCCCTCTCCCTCTCCCTCTCCCTCTCCCTCCCCCTCTCCCTCTCCCTCCCCCTCTCCCTCTCCCTCTCCCTCTCCCTCTCCCTCTCCCTCTCCCTCTCCCTCTCCTCTCCCTCTCCCTCTCCCTCCCCTCCCTCTCCCTCTCCCTCTCCCTCTCCCTCTCCCTCTCCCTCTCCCTCTCCCTCTCCCTCTCCCTCTCCCTCTCCCTCTCCCTCTCCCTCTCCCTCTCCCTCTCCCTCTCCCTCCCCCTCTCCCTCTCCCTCTCCCTCTCCCTCTCCCTCTCCCTCTCCCTCTCCCTCTCCCTCTCCCTCTCCCTCTCACTCTCCCTCTCCCTCTCCCTCTCCCTCTCCCTCTCCCTCTCCCTCTCCCTCTCCCTCTCCCTCTCCTCTCCCTCTCCCTCTCCCTCTCCCTCTCCCTCTCCCTCTCCCTCTCCCTCTCCCTCTCCCTCTCCCTCTCCCTCTCCCTCTCCCTCTCCCTCTCCCTCTCCCTCTCCCTCTCCCTCTCCCTCTCCCTCTCCCTCTCCCTCCCTCTCCCTCTCCCTCTACTTCTCCTTCTCTCCCTCCCCTTCCCATCATCAGCTACGGGAATCCAGGGGGAACCGTTCATAGTTCGGGAAAGCTAAATCGTTTCAAGGAGACTGCAATGTCTGTCCTTGTGATGTTCCTGTATCTCATCCCCAGGCGTGCAGGCCATTATAGGCACCAACATCAATCGTGGGGTCGTGTCCATGTCACTCAGCGGCAGCTTTGGTACGTCGCAAGTAATGAACGACATGGCCAAGTCACTGCACGATCAAGGTTACATGCTGTCACACGCTGCCGGCAACTCCAACTACGACTCCTGTCAGTTTTCACCTCAGATGAATAACTATTACGTGAGTTGTTTCTGCTGAGCCTATTGTTCATGTCGTTTTTGGTCGCTCTCACCGTTTTTGTTGTCATTTCCCGTCATTGTGGTCGTCGTCGTTGTCGTCGTTATCACTTTTTTCATTGCCGTCGCCGTCGTAATTGTCGTCGTCGTTGTCGTTATTGTCATTTTCATCGTTGTTGTCATTGTCGTTGCAACTATTGTCGTTGTTGCTACTGCTGCTGCTGCTGCCGATGTAGCTGGTGCTACTGCTGCTGCTGATACTGCTGCTGTTGCTACGGTTGCTGCTCTCGCTGCTGTTGTTGTTGCTACTGCTGCTGCTGTTACTGTTGTTGTTGCTACTTCTGCTGCTGTTACTGTTGTTGTTGCTACTGCTGCCGCTGTTGCTGCAGTTGCTGTTGTTGACACTGCTGTTGCTGTTGTTGCTACTGCTTTTGGTGCTACTGCCGGTACTGTTGCTACTGCTGCTGCTGCTGTTGCTGTTGCCGTTGTGATGGTTGCTTCTGTTGCTACTGCTGCTGTTACTACTGCTGCTGCTGTTACTGCTGTTGTTGCTACTGCTGCTGCTGTTGCTGCAGTTGCTGTTGTTGATACTGCTGTTGCTGTTGTTGCTACTGCTTTTGCTGCTACTGCCGGCACTGTTGCTACTGCTGCTGTTGCTGTTGCTGTTGTGATGGCTGCTGCTGAAGTTGTACCTGTTGGCATTTGACATGACCTGCCCGAGACTGATGATACTATAACTATCACCCCGCAGCTCCTCGTGGTTGGCGCCACCGACGAAAACGACCAGAGGGCGTCCTTCTCCAACTTCGGCAACTGCGTGGAAATCTTCGCACCGGGCGTCAACATTGAGAGCGCCGTCTACAGTGCCTACTCCAACAGCGACTCGACGTTCATGTCCGGCACCTCCATGGCCTGCCCTCACGTGACAGGTGATCTGGACTGGATAACGGTCTCTGTGGGAAAGCAGAGAAGTAAACTGGGCTGTATGCCAAGACGGCTGGGGTTGGGGCAACAGCGAACCTCAGTTTTCAGACCATGGGTACAGTAAGATAGGGGGGAAAGGCATAAAATTGGAGCACCGCAGAGACAGGAACAAAATATTACTTATCTTATTTTCAAAGGTTCTTTTTCTTGCCTTTCGTTTTTACAGTAGGCCTACATGTAATATGCAAAAATTGTTGCTTATTGCTTATTGACAAAAATGACCAAAAAAGTGAATATCAAAAATTAGGAGGGCCTGACGTTTCGATCCTAGCGGGTCCTTTCTCAAAGAAAAAAATATGTGATCCCCGAACTCCTGTAGTCGGGTTTACAGCATAGTCAAAATGGGTGGCGTGATCCCTGGAGATTGTGAGCAATACGGCAGTCAACTCTTCTGACGGGCGCCCCCATTCCGGGAAACATTTTAATCTTGATACTCGTCTTTCCTGCCTGCGTGTTCGCCACTATCACACTCAGGTGCCGCGGCAGTTGTGTTCGGTGCCACACCCGGTGCCGACCCTCAGACCGTGAAGGCTTCGCTGTTGATTAGCGCCTCCTCCTGGGTTATCGGAAACGTTAACGGGCCGTTCAACCGACTCCTTTACGTGGATCCGGTAAGATGACAAACATTATTACAGAGAATGAGTGAATGAATGAAAAAGAATGAGTGAATGAATGGGAAGGAAGGAATGAAGGAAGGAAGGAAGGAAGGAAGGAAGGAAGGAAGGAAGGAAGGAAGGGAGGGAGGGAGGGAGGGAGGGAGGGAGGGAGGGAGGGAGGGAGGGAGGGAGGGAGGAAGGAAGGAAGGAAGGAAGGAAGGAAGGAAGGAAGGAAGGAAGGAAGGAAGGAAGGAAGGAAGGAAGGAAGGAAGGAAGGAAGGAAGGAAGGAAGGAAGGAAGGAAGGAAGGAAGGAAGGAAGGAAGGAAGGAAGGAAGGAAGGAAGGAAGGAAGGAAGGAAGGAAGGAAGGAAGGAAGGAAGGAAGGAAGGAAGGAAGGAAGGAAGGAAGGGAGGGAGGAAGGGAGGGAGGAAGGAAGGAAGGAAGGAAGGAAGGGAGGGAGGAAGGGAGGGAGGAAGGGAGGAAGGAAGGAAGGAAGGAAGGAAGGAAGGAAGGAAGGAAGGAAGGAAGGAAGGAAGGAAGGAAGGAAGGAAGGAAGGAAGGAAGGAAGGAAGGAAGGAAGGAAGGAAGGAAGGAAGGAAGGAAGGAAGGAAGGAAGGAAGGAAGGAAGGAAGGAAGGAAGGAAGGAAGGAAGGAAGGAAGGAAGGAAGGAAGGAAGGAAGGAAGGAAGGAAGGAAGGAAGGAAGGAAGGAAGGGAGGAAGGGAGGGAGGAAGGGAGGGAGGAAGGAAGGGAGGAAGGAAGGAAGGAAGGGATGGAGGGATGGAGGGAGGGAGGGAGGGAGGGAGGGGGAGGGGGAAGGAGGGAGGGAGGAAGGAAGGAAGGAAGCAAGCAAGCAAGCAAGCAAGCAAGCAAGGAAGCAATGAAGGAAGGGAGGAAGGAAGGAAGGAAGGAATATTACATACTAGAGCTTTAGATTCACGTTATAATCAAGCCAATTATGTTTCCTCCCCGTACAGAGCTTGTAATGTCATCCAGACAGCGCCGGGCCTTTCCACCGACACGTCGATATGCGAGAGCAGCGACATCTATTAAACATCCGATCTTAGTTGATTTTCTAATCAATCACAATTCATCGGGCCATCATGGTTAGACGACATCCGACCCACCGGTGTCATCATACAAGACCACAGATCACAGCCTTCAGTAGGCCACTTCAAATACCCCGGTAGCCTATAGCTATAGCTTTCCATGTCCAACGCAGATTGGTCTGCGAAACAGTATAACGCTGTAGCATTGGGACAAGCTACTCACCCTCAAAAGCAGCAGTGCGTCTAATGAATCCGTGCACAACCCAGCACCGTACTGGTGGCTGCGGACCGGACACTCATCAAAGAAGAACGTAAAGGGTCAAAGACATAAACATATGATTTTATTATCGATTTGTAACGATTGCTCGTAAAGATTACATCGGAATAAAGCAGAGAAGAAAAAAAGGTCAATGCATTTCTCGTTGCACATGTTCTCCGTTGTTTCATTTCGTTGTGTAACTATATAGGGCCGCTGCTTGTTTAAAGACAAACTGCATCATAGATGAGAATGTAATTTAATGAGGGTTTGCCCTACTCGACGTAATAAGCACTGTGCGCTCAGTGCTTTGCCCGATTGCCTGCTGAAAAAACAACAACCAGGCAGCTCGGGCGGAATTCGAACCCGCGACTCCTGCTTTCTAGCGCAGATGTTTTAACCACTTGATCACCGAGCTGTTCGAGGTGGTGTGGCGGATTCGACTATAGTGTATACGCTCTAACGGCGGACTGGCGGCTACACGATCATTTTGGCCACGCCCTGCTCTTAAATAGGCCGGTGCACCCTCGTTTATACAAAAAAAATCGGTCTTCCAGAATACAGTATCTGAACGTTAGCTACATATCCATTTCGACGGACACATAATTGCCATCTACAGAGCAACCGAAGACAGTTACCTTATCTAAAGAGAGCACAGTCTTCTGTGTGTCATGCCCGCCGACATGTCTGGTGGTGTTTGGAAGCAGATCTTCAATCTGGAGGAGAGGATGACATCCCACACCAATTGAGCTGTTTCATTATGGATCCTCAAAAGTCACGATTAATCAAATTGATTAGCTATCGCTAACACTTTGTAAATCAAACAATGTTGGGGTAATTATGGGGTTATGGGTATAGGCGTCGCGGATCGTCGAATCCTGCCTAAGCTGCCAGCGGTTTTTTTCCTCTCCAAGACGTTAATGTGGCAAAAACCCTTCCTACTATACACGTCCGGAAAGGTAAACTCTTATGGCACAAATTCTGATTATAATGTGAGGATATCAGACTGAGATGTGCGTGTCATATCCACTCGGTTCTTCACCACACTAGTCTCGTTTCTATTATGCATCGCGGCGGACGTTGAGGGCGACATACGATACATCAGGCGCGATTCTGGTGGATCCGGGGATGAGGCATGCGGTGGCCATGACAGCGTACGTTACATGTGGGCATTTCCCCCTTTTTTGACCCCACCAACCAAATCCCTTTTCAGACGCAGCGTTGGGGTTCTGGTTTCTGCTCTCAATTTTTACCCATATCCCATACATGTTGAAGCCAGAGCTCGAGAAGTACGCCGTGAATCAAAATAGTTTCCAATGTAGGCCTATACATGTAAACCTTCAACTCGCATCCAAGGATCCATTTTGATTACCGGTATCTTGACAAATTCCCGTGCATCGCATTGCCGATCCCTTCCGGCAGGTTCATCAGCTTGCCTTCGTGTCCGTCGGCAGCACGGTGATCTCCGTCGACTAACGTTATTCGTCCGTCAACTCGACCGATGTCACTTCTCCGTCGGCCCACATGCGCCGTCATTCGTCCGCCCATTGGTCCTCGGAATTCGTGATCTATTATGCTAGGCCGTCCCAGAATTCCGTGGCTGCGACTTACGAATGAGCCCTTCAAATCCGCTATACCAAGCGTTCGCAGTCGATTCCCATAATAATAAGCCCAATGAGCACATACACACGTCCATGACCACTCTGGACTAAGACTCCGAGATAAGACCAGCTTTCAAGTTCTCCCTACTGTCCACATCTCCTTGCCCTTTTCCAAAACCCGGCTGAGGCCTAGGCTCCGGCTTTGTCCCCGTTATCCAAAAACTGACACAAAGGCTGGACTTCTTTGTTGAAGTTGAAGCTTTGGATTCATTCTTTCAAAACGCAGTACAACATTAACGAAAATGATGTCAAAGGCTTACTGTTTTCATATCAGAAATGGAGGAAAGAACTAGAGACAAAGCCCTGACACGGAGCAGTGCCTGAATTAGTAGTGTTTGCTCTTATACGCGGACCGTCTCCGTGGAAGGACAAACTATAGTACGTAATATACACACTGAAGTAATTGGTACCGACAAAAATAAGGGGACTCAATAAACCCATACAAATCCTGAACTCCTGTGCGTTATATATCCGGTCGTAGCTCAAACATTGAGCGGCAGGGTTGTGCACGGCCTCAGCACGAGCTATTTCGAGCCCGCCTCGTAACCCGAAACGACTCTGTGGTGAAGTAGATCATGCTGTAAAGCCGCTGGTCAATAAACGGCTGGGAAAAAAACAGTCCCCAACATAACACAATCGGTATGCTTCTTCCAGTGTTTGTGGCTGATTCACACCAGCACAATACGACACCTACGCCGGTCAAAAATCTGGGTTGAAAAATGGCCCAGCGCGCATGTTCACTGCGCAAACGTTTGTTCGAGAAGACAGCTTGGCACGGCACCATTTTAGATTCTACTTCACCATTGTGACGTCACTCCAGAGACCACGTGAGATAGCGCTCACCAGTCAGCAGTAAGTCAGTGTGCGAACTAGCTATAATTACCAAACGGACGTAATATCCGTTCGCTCCACGTCAGTACACTGTACTGGTGCATGTGCCAATGCTTATGTACCGTATTATACTATACAGTTATCCTCGAATTTACTATGGCCGAGGCATACGTAGACAGTATATTTAAATTATGTTGGATCCATTGGTTTCTTTTTTGAATATGCACGTATAATTCCTCATGTGTTGTGCCCTCTCGGTTTTTCTTCACTTGTTTTAATTGAGGTCTGAAGGAAGTTACTTTAACATGTGTTTCCGTGATACGATGTATCGATATGTCAATTCTATTTGAAAAAAAACAAACCGTTGTTTTTCCAATGTGGCCTTGACATCAGGCTTTGAATATGCCCAACGCGCATGTTCACTGCGCAGACATTTGTTCGAAAAGACAGCTGAGGTAAATTTCATACAAACAAATGTTTCATATAAACAAATAAATCCCTTGGTCACCGTAGTAATGCTGTCCGCCTTAGCCGTGAGAAAATGAGGAAGAGGCGTCTTTGGACTATACATGGTAAAGGTAATGACTAACACCATGCAGCTTTCTGTTAATCCTTCTTTTGTGTTCACTCCTCCACACTTCGCTCTTTGATCTTTCCCCCTCTTCTGACAAATCCCTACCCTACTCCTTGCCCTTCCCTTTGATCTCACCCTATAGATTTATTCTTTGTCCTTTGTTTCTCATCCGTGTCATATTCACTCTCCCCCCTTCCTTTGTGTACATGTATTTGTTTTGTCCTTGTCACTCTGCCTTTGAGAAAGGTCCTGCTGGGATCGAAACGTCAGGCCCACTAAATTTTGAGATTTTCATTTGGGTAATTTTAGTCAGTAAGCAGTTTGCAACATGTTTGTATATCACAAACAAATGTGCTTAAGCACAAAAAGTCATGAATCGTGGGATTAACTTGACAACTCAAACTTCACTAATGTTTCATGCTAAAGTAAAGAAGGATAGGAACATGAAGTAAATAAAAACGAATGTTGCAAACTGCTTACTGACTACTATGACCTGTAATACATACATCTCAAAAGTTAACGGGCCTGATATTTTGATCCTAGCAGGACCTTTCTCAAAGGGTGCCATTGAGAATGGTCCTGCTAGGATCGAGAAGTCAGGCCCTCTAACGTTTGAAGTTTAAAGAAGGATGTAATACAAGTAAAATGCAATTTGACAAAAAAAAACAGTTGTTTGACAACAACGTTGTTTTTCCAATGTTTGGCCTTGACGTCAGGCTATGATAACAAGTGGTGGTTTTTCCCTAATGGCGTTGATATGAATCAAGAGAGCCTTTATCTGTTTGGCAAACCTGTCGGTACACATGGATTGCTACAAGATGCAGGGTGAGATAGACCGATAACTTCAGATGGAAATGAGGTCGACACGAATTATGATACTAATTGCGGTACGTGCAGAATAGGCCTAATACCAAATAAAGGCAGGACACGCGAAGTTGGTTCGTGGGTTGTTTGGGGGAATTTGGATTTTTTTTTTTCAATCTGATAAAGCGTTAATTAAGTCTTGATACTGTATTTAATGCTTATTGGGGCTGATAGAATACGGATGGAAATCGTTACGACGATAAGATGCCATAGCCAATTGCTATATAAAGCCTTCAGGTGTCAACAGAATTCAGTCGATAGCTCACATTGCCTCCGCTGCTGAGAAATCGGTAAGTATCAAGGGACCCCGTCATTTTGTTTGCCACCCTTCTCCTCTTCGGCTTTTCACGGGTGCTTTTGTCAACATAAGGCCTGTATTTAAGAGCATTTAAAGGCCCTGTACAACATTGGTAAAAGTCAAAAGATTGCCACAGTTTGTGTGTTAAACCATTAACATTCCAAAAAGTCCTGCTACGGTTTCAGCTCAAAATAATAGTAATCTGAGAATGTCGACAAAGGCAAAACAACCGTCAGGGTTTTCGTACCGTTCTATAGTGTAAGAAATAGTTTATTACTCGCGAGTGATAAACTATTTGTCGATGTTTGAGTGAAGATTTCTCGAGAAGTACAGCATGCCACACCTTAAGATTACAACATGATGATTATATTATAATCGTCTACTAACAGGATTAATTAGAAGGAAATCTGATCGATTTTTTCCGATCTTCCCGATGTTGAATTGGGCCTTTAAGAGCATTAGTGAATTTTAAGAGTAGTTAAGAGCATGCCCATGGCATATGATCGTGGCATATCTATTAGATGCCACACTTGAGTGTTCAATGTGCTTCGAGAAATGTTTCTTCAGAAAAGAAATCGCTCGAAAACTTGCTCATACCGGAACGGCACCATGAGACAAGTCTCTTCAAACTTGAAGAAGAACCCACCGTGCACGGTGTAGACTTCCGTCTTCGTTTGTGTCTACCTATAGAAGAACTCCAGTGAATCGCCAACCTACCCCCCCCCCCTTTCCCAACAGAGCCGACGAACCGACCGATCTAACGCCATGAAGTTCCTGCTGCTGTGTATCTGCCTGGCCCTGGCCAACTCGGAGCTGGCTCCCGTCAGGAGGACGAGCAACCGCGCGGTGCCGGACAGCTGGATCATCAAGCTCACGGTGCGTCACACGATCGTAGACTTCCTTCTCTTTGGTTTGTTCGTTTTCCTCTCCGAAAGTAAAACATGCTGCAAGCTACAACACGATCCAAAGGAGAGCCCCAAATGTATTACTTAGAGGGCCTGACTATTCGTTCCTAGCAGGACCTTCCTCGAATTAAGGCAGAATCCTGTTTTACTTTGACAAAAAAAGTCCCGCTGGGATCAAAATTTCAGGATCATTCTTTTAATCTCCATATATAATAGCAAGTAATAACGCGGCCTTTGGCTCGGTCCAAGGACGTAGAAATTATTGGTCAAGACCAAGTTGAATGGGTTTTCATTTGAAAAAAAAAAAGAAGTTTACCTGGACCTAGCTTTTAACGACAGAAAAGGGTAGGTGACTTGTGAGTCTCTCTCTCCCGCTCTCTCTCCCACACCCCTCTCTTTGTATGTCTCTCTCTATATTATATCGGTCTCTATCTTTCTCTCCCCTCTCTTTCTCCCGCTCTCTCTTTCTCTCTCTCCTTCTCTCTCTCTCCCCTTTTTCTCTCTTCTCCCTCTCTTTCTCTCTCCATTTCCATCTGTCTTTCTCTCTCTGCCCTCTTTCTCTCTCCCTCCCTCCCTCGCTCTCTCTTTCCTTCTCTCTTTCCCTCCCCTATCTTTCTTCCTCTCTCCCTCTTTCTCTCTCCCCTCTATTTGCCCCGTCTCTCTCCCCCCTCTCTTTCTATCTCTCTCCCTCATTCTCTCCCCTCTCTCTTTCTCTCTCCCCCTCTCTCTCTCCCACACCCCTATCTTTGTATGTCTCTCTCTATCTATCTCTTTCTTTCTCTATACCAGTATATTATATCGGTCTCTATTTTTCTCTCCCCTCTCTTTCTCCCGCTGTCTCTTTCTCTCTCTCCTTCTCTCTCTCTCCCCCTTTTCTCTCTTCTCCCTCTCTTTCTCTCTCCATATCCATCTGTACTGTCTGTCTCTCTCTGCCCTCTTTCTCTCTCCCTCCCTCCCTCGCTCTCTCTTTCCTTCTCTCTTTCCCTCCCCTATCTTTCTTCCTCTCTCTCATTCTCTCTCCCCTCTATTCGCCCCGTCTCACTCCCCCCCCTCTTTTTCTATCTCTCTCCCTCATTCTCTCCCCTCTCTCTTTCTCTCTCCCCCTCTCTCTCTCCATCTCTATCTCCACCTCTCTCCCCTCTCTCTCTCTTGCCCTCTCTCTTTTTCTCGCTCCCCTCTTTAAGTGCCTTGTCTCTCTCTCCCTCTTTCTCTCTCCCCTCTATTTGCCCCGTCTCTCTCCCCCCTCTCTCTCTTTCTATCTCTCTTCCTCTTTCTCTCCCCTCTCTATTTCTCTCTCTCCCCCTCTTTCTCCACCACTCTCACCTCTCTCTCTCTCTCTTTCCCTCTCCCTTTTTCTCGCTCCCCTCTTTAAGTGTCTTGTATATCTCTCCCCCTCTAGGACGCTGACGAGATGACCGATGTTGCTAGCCACATCTTGAGCAGGTTCGCCAAGGCGCGCGCACCGGCGCCCAAGATGACCAAGTACACCTTCATGCCGGTCATCAGCGTGAAGATCCCGCCGCACCTTCTGGACGAGGTGAGCCCACACGCTACCTTGAGTGCTTACTGTCCAACGGGTTCGATCAGTGCGGCTCCGTACCTTAGCACACCTTCACGATGCTGAGGCCTTTGGGCAGATATTCTAGGCGGATAATCTGTCGACTCAATGCACGTCTAATACCCACTTTCCTTAATATTACCCCCGAAGATTTGTCTATCCACGACATCACCATTATGGCAATGTGGAAATAGGCGCTGAGTTGACTTGAACTAATGGCTGCATGGGCGGCACGTGGATTAAAAAGTCTGTCCTATGATTCAGTTTTTACATTTTAATAAAATGGTTTTTGGGGGCTTTTTTATCTAATTATAGGAATTACACCTTTTTGGTGAGTCGATTGTAATATGTGAATGTGTAATCATAAAAAAGTGAAGCATCGCACGGTGGTGCTGTTCATGAGTAGACACCGGAGGCCAATGAGGATTGATAGAAATAGTCTGGTACCCAGACTATGTTGTGGGTACCATTCTAAGCGGAAGCAAGGAACAATGTGCACTGATTTTGATACGCGCACGCTTGTATTATGTTACAACCCAACTGTGGCACTGTCCAAACTTACTCGATCAAAACAAGCCAGCTCAAATGCGAAATTTTGGGTCAGTAAAAAAACGATGGAGACTGAACCCATCTCTGGTGGTGTTGCTGCAACCTGCCACAATACAGGTCGGTGACATTCTTGCAAACCGACATCAATGAGTCTTCGAGGAGTACCGGTACGATGTTCTAAAAGTTTGTGTGAGGCGTACGACGTCACACACACGGCTGATCGGGCTGCCACGCAGAAACGGGATGCGGTATATGAGCCAGGAGTGGATTTCACAAAGCCGTACGATGCATCGCAGCTCAACTTACGATGGATAAAACATCGTAGGTTGTGATAGGCCGTATGGTTTCTGTGCATCTCTCATCGTCTTGCGATTGATCGTAAGTTACGATGGGTTTGATGAAATCGACAGCTAATCCCCGGCGTATACGTTACGCATTGTTAAGCACCGGATCAGCGGAGCAAACTGGGTATCCCTAAAATATGTTTTCATTTTTGGACGACATAAACGCGGTCACATCAAAGGGTAAATAGACAAATATCGGTTCCACTGGAAACACTTTATGACTTGAAGTTGAACTAATAAAAAGACCCATTGCGTATAGGCCTTTATAGGTGGTCTGCAGTGACCAGTGGTGACGTGAGTATACTTATAGTCCGTATCTCTTCCTCAAGTGCAGTCTCTTTGCGTTCCACGTCCCACTACTGCTGTAGGTTCGCGCCCACGACGGCATCGAGTTCCTGGAGCAAAACCAAATTTCCCAGATTGCTGCAACGGAGAAGTCTGCCATGTGGGGCCTCAGACGGATTGACAGCCGCTACCCAGAAGAAGTGGACGAATACTACACGTTCAACGAGAAAAGTATGTGTGCAAACTTCAAATGTGACCCGGCACAGCATAATGAGGAATAACCCCCACTTTTGAGATTTTCAGATTGTCTAATGATCTGAAAGAGTATACCATTAGCTTTTAAACGATATCAAATTATAATATTTTTCCAGAAATATTTTTTTTAATTTTTATTTTTGATCGAATTGTGGAGATAGTTTAGCTTCAGGCGTCGTTTACTCGAAAAGTGTTTTGGTGGGATAGTCATCATGTCGTTGTGCCGGGTCACAAATACAAACGCTGCGTCGCCAATACGGACGCTTCACAATAGTGCGTTCTTGAGAGTTTGCAAAGCGTTGGCCAATCACAATGGGCAGAATCTGTCCACTAAGGCCGTTTACGAAATGAAGGCTTAGGCTCGGCCTCGGGCTTCGTCCCCGTCTGACAAAACCCGAAAATACAGGGTGTGGTTTGTCGCCGAATTTGAAGGTTTGTTAGCTTGATAAGAACAGAATATTCACCCACGAAACTGGGGCCAAACGCTTGTTTTTAGATGCCTGTGACATTATGACGTTCAAGAGAAATGTGATCGAAGCCAAAGCCCGAGCCTAAGCCTTCATTTCTTAAAGCGGCCTGTGCACGTCTGGAAAGGTAGACCTAACCGGCATTGAAACCACAATTAACCACACATGGTGCTTCCTGTGCGGGAGGTGCAAAGCGTTAGGGTAAAGGCAGCCAAGTCAAATGTCGTACGTCAAAGTCTTCATGGCTCTTTAGCATGAATCAACTCCCGGACCCATTAACCTCCCTCAGTCGTGAGATTAACTCATGACTATTCAGTTGTGACGTGCGGCATTTCACCTGGCTGCCTCTAGGGTCTACCGTCTGGAAAGGGTCCTCAGATTCCACGCGTTGTGGTTGGCAACGCGTTGCAAACTCTTTAGAGCGCACTATTGTGAATCACCCATATACACATGTATTCGAGAGGTGATAGGCCCTACTGCCACCAATGGGAATATGCAAGGATCATTTGAGGCAGACTCGGAGCGAACGGCATAATAAAAGAAATCACCATTCCTGTCGGTCCGAATAAGTGTGACAGGGCAAAATTACTATTTATGGCATCGGTCCTAGATCTGCAGCGCGTACGGTGGGGTATGGGTTACCAACACATTCCGAAGGAGAAGGGAAAGGAGCAGAAGGGAGAGGGGAGGAGGGGAAGATGACGGGCAGAGGCAAAACAGGAGGGAGCGAGGAGGTGAGGGTGAGAGTCGTGCGAGGCACGCCGTACAGTAGGCATCAACTTGAAGCCTCGATCTGTGAGCCTGTGTGTCCGGACTGTGAGCACCGAATGCTTAATATGCCGTCGAGTATAGTACGGCAACTAACGTAAAATGCGCCAAAAATTGTAATAGCAGCCGACCGTAGTACGAGCTCTACGTGAACAGACCATACGTCGGCAGGGCAAATCCTCATTGAATAACATTCTCCTCGACGCATAAAACAAACAAATTGTATCTAATGGTGCAAAGGGGTACCCGCCGCTATACAGATTCGAATCCGTCACACGACCTTGGCCTTTTCCCAAAACCCGGCGTAGGCTTCGGCTCCGGCTTCGTCTCTGCTATCCAAACGCTCACAATACAGGTTGGAGCTCTTGGTTGAAGATAAAGCTGTGGGTTCTTTTTCAAAACGCGGTGTAACGTTTAAAAGCGCTGCCAAAAGCCTTCCATTTTCATGCCTTGTACTTTAAAGTGGACGAAAGGTATGGAGAAGAAGACGGAGCCTGAGCCTAAAGCCGGGTTCTGGGAAAGGGCCTTTGACCAGCTCGGTGGCCCAGCGCTTAACCCTGAATAGCGCCCCCTAAATTTTTCGCACATGGACTCGTTGCTTTGCAATTGCAAGTCCCCTATATGTGACCCGGCACAATGACATGAAGAATATCCCACCACCTGAAGTTAAAGTATCTTCACAATTTGAATACAAATCAATTTTCTTTTTGTTGTATTTTCGGAAATTTTAAGTATTAGAGGATATTATATTTTGATATCATTTGAAAGCTAATAGTATACTCTTTCACATCATTAGAAAACCTCAAAATCTGAAAAGTGGGGTTACTCCTCATTATGCTGTGCCGGGTCACATATGTTCTTGCATATCTTAATTGAGTTCAGAATATTCAGAATGTGCTTTTGCTATATTTCTATGGATATGTTGATATAATTTATCTAATTTTGGAAGAAAATATGTTTTTCTTTTTTTAATGTCAACGCTGTAAAGGGGCAGCAATCCCCAAGACACGCGCTGCTGGACTCTTCAGCGGTTTTCCCCGACCCAGGCTAAATTATGCTGCAATTCAACCTTGAGGTGTTGACAGATGCCCTATTTCAGGATAAACTGAGATTGCAGGTCCAGTGGACATTTTGGTCCAGGAGTGGCAAATTAAAAACCAATTAGTTGGGAGCAGCTGTCCACACGGTGACTTGTTCGAGGGTTCAGACGTCTGCACTAGAAATCAGAAGTCTCGGGTTCGAATCCCGCCTAAGCTTCCTGTATTTATTTCTCGGCAGGCAATCGGGGTAAAGCATCGGGCACTTAGTGCTCATTCCACCTAACAGGAAAGAAATCTATATTGAAGAGTTGTGACTCCTTTGTTTTCCTGCTCGGCCACAGACCAAGGGAACGGAGTGGAGATCTTCATCGTGGACACCGGCATCCAGCAGACGCACACTGCTTTCGGCGGCCGGGTCAATATGCTGTTCGGGGCCAGCGACGACCACGGCCACGGCACCCACTGTGCCGGAACGGCTGCTGGCAATGTCTACGGTATCGCCCGGCAGGCCAACATCAACAGCGTGAAAGTCTGCACCTCGGAGGGCTACTGCTACCAGGACACCATTCTCGCTGGTGAGTGCGATATCTCGGCTGTCTGGTCCCCGACACTTTTTTTTTCTCTCACACCCCCGTCCAAGAGCAAACACTCTTTCTAGGCCGACGTTAAAATAATGATATCCTACACACCTATTACGGGAAGCACTATCTGGGCTTCAGCCGGGTAGCTCATGAATAATTCAACAAAGTGACGTAGAAGTGAAGTGAATATCTGTACATTGTGCAGTATCATATATGTCATAATGTTGAATTATTCATGATCTACCCGGCTGGAGCCCAGATATTGCTTCTGAAGTTGTTCATATACGTCAAAATGTTGAATTATTCATGACCTGCCCTACTGTAGCCCAGATAGTGCTCCCCACCTATTACGGGCGATTCACAATAGCAACCCGTTGATCAATCAATGCGCGAAACCAATGCACGCCTGGAAAGTGTTGACAGATTCCGCACATTGTGGTTGGTTAACGCGTTGGAAACTCTTCAGGGCGCACTATATCGTGAATCGCATGTAAGGCCGATTACCAAATGAAGGCTTAGGCTCGGGCTTAGGCTTCGGTTATATTTATCTTACTCTTAATATCACAGGCATCTCAAAACAAGCTTTTGGCCCACGTTTCTTGGGGAATACCCTGTACATATCAAGCCAAGAAACCTTCAAATTCGGAAACAAACCACAACCTGGATTTTCAGGTTTTGTCAGACGGAGACGAAGCCTGAGCCCGAGCCCAAGCCTTCATTTCGTAAGCGGCCTATGATAATTCAAAAAGCTATCATCTACGGAAATCCAGGGGGATCCGTACATTGTCGAGAAAGCTATATCGTTTCCAGGAGACTGCGTGCTTCAATGCCTGCTATTTGATATCCCTGTATCTCATCCCCAGGCGTGCAGGCCATTCTAGACACCAACATCAATCGTGGGGTCGTGTCCATGTCACTCAGCGGCAACTATGGTTCGACCATACTGAACGACATGGCCAAATCACTGCACGATCGAGGTTACATGCTGTCACACGCTGCCGGCAACTCCAACTACGACTCCTGCCAGTTTTCACCTCAGATGAATACCTTTTACGTGAGTTGTTCCTGCTGCCTCTGATACTGCATACGCTGCCACTCGTTGCTGTCGTTGTCATATTTTTTGTCATGTTCGTCAATATTGTCGACGTCGTTGTAGCCGTTGTCGTTGTCGTCGATGTCGATGCTGTAATTTTTTATAGTTGCCGTCATCGTCGTTGTCACTTTTGTTGTTGTCATCGTTGTCGTTGTTACTCCTGCTGCTGCTACTGCTGTTGTTACCAATGCTGTTGTCGTTGCGATGGCTGCTGCCGAAGCTGTAGCTGTTGGTATTTGACATGACCTGCCCAAGACTGATGACACTATGACCCTCTACGAATCCATGGATCAGGCTCGGGCTCAGGCTTCGTCTCCGTCTGACAAAACCTGAAAATGCAGGCTCTGATTTGGCCCCGAATTTGAAGGTTTGTTGGCTCGTTAAGTACAGAGTATTCACCGAGAAACTGGGGCCAAACGCTTGTTTCCAGACGCTCGTGACGGGTAAGAGAAATCATTATGACGGAAGCCTAAGCCTGCATTTCATAACATGGCCTACAACTATCATCCCGCAGCTCCTCGTGGTTGGCGCCAGCGACGAAAACGACCAGAGGGCGTCCTTCTCCAACTTCGGCAACTGCGTGGAAATCTTCGCACCGGGCGTCAACATTGAGAGCGCCGTCTACAGTGCCTACTCCAACAGCGACTCCACGTTCATGTCCGGCACCTCCATGGCCTGCCCTCACGTGACAGGTGATCTGGACTGGATAACGGTCTCTGTGGGAAAGCAGAGAAGTAAACTGGGCTGTATGCCAAGACGGCCGGGGTTGGGGCATCTGTTAGCATCAGCGACTCTCGGTTGTCAGATCTTTGGTAGAACAAGATAGAAAAAGGGGACTAACTTGGGGAACTCAAATATTCCTCTTATAGGGATAACACATCATTGGTCGAGGTCAAAGAATAGCATCCATACGTTGCCTGATCCAACATAAATTGTGACCCGGCACAGCGACATGAGGAATATCCCACCAAAACACTTTTCGAGTAAACAACACCTGAAGTCAAAGTATCTTCTCAATTCGATAAAAAAAAAATCAATTTTGGTTTTTTTTGTATTTTCGGAAAGTTAATGTATCGGAGGACATTATGTACAAAGGATTTGTCCGAATTCCGTCTCTAAATGTTGAAAAAAACGAGGATTTCGGGGGAGTGTTTGTGTACTGTTTTCATGAAAATGTAAAGTTCCTGCCTTTTTGAATGGCCGCTTTCGAGGAGTTAGAATGGCGCTGCTATATTGTGTCTGGTACCAAACGAACGAGCGAAGTCCCCTTGTACTGTTTACACCAAAGTTCACGCGGAAATAATTTTGATTATCATTTGAAAGCTAATGGTATTCTCTTTCACATCATTAGAAAATCTCAAAATCTCAAAAGTGGGGGTATTCCTCATTATGCTGTGCCAGGTCACAATTATGCATGAGATGGCATACCTGTGAACATTTCAGTTAAATCCGCCAACCGAGTCTTCTCGAGAAAAATAGTGAATAACTAGGGGGTGAGACGTAAACTGTTTCTTTTCTCTATTCTCTAAAGATACAGCATTTTAGACAGAAATATTTCAGTACGAGGCTTCTACTATAACCATCTTCAAACTATTTAAGATTCATGTAAATCTGTGAATATTTATGTTTTTCGATCATACCAATACTGTGTAGGGGCTTTAATTAAGTACCGCAGAGACCAAAAATGTTACCAGTGGTTTTATCTTTCCTTCATTTGATTACGTAAATTAAAAAGCTGCATCCACTTTCTGTAGTCAGGTTTACAACAATTGGCTGTTTGCATCTCAGTCGAAACGGGGACGTGATCCCTGGAGATTTTGAGGTAAACGGCAGTTAATGGTTAAAATGTTTCTGACGGGCGACTCCCGTCCCGGCAAATAGTTCAATCTTGTTATCAGTCTCTCTTGCATGTGTTCGCCATTATCACACTCAGGTGCTGCGGCAGTTATATTCGGTAACACACCCGGTGCAGGGGCTCAGACCGTGAAGACTACTCTGTTGAACAGCGCCACCGCATGGGTCCTCGGAAACGTCAATGGGCCGTTCAACCGACTCCTATACGTGGATCCGCAAGAATGAGTAAATGAATGGCAGCTGAATGGGTCAGTGGCTGGGTGGCTGATTGGGTGAAGGAAGGAAGGAATGAATGAATGAATGAATGAAGGAAGGAAGGAAGGAAGGAAGGTAGAAAGAAAGGAAGGAAGGAAGGAAGGAAGGAAGGAAGGAAGGAAGGAAGGAAGGAAGGAAGGAAGGAAGGAAGGAAGGAAGGAAGGAAGGAAGGAAGGAAGGAAGGAAGGAAGGAATGAATGAAGGAATGAAGGAATGAAGGAATGAATGAAGGAAGGAAGGAAGGAAGGGAGGAAGGAAGGTAGAAAGAAAGGAAGGAAGGAAGGAAGTAAGGAAGGAAGGAAGGAAGGAAGGAAGGAAGGAAGGAAGGAAGGAAGGAAGGAAGGAAGGAAGGAAGGAAGGAAGGAAGGAAGGAAGGAAGGAAGGAAGGAAGGAAGGAAGGAAGGAAGGAAGGAAGGAAGGAAGGAAGGAAGGAAGCAAGGAAGGAAGGAAGGAAGGAAGGAAGGAAGGAAGGAAGGAAGCAAGGAAGGAAGGGAGGAAGGAAGGAATATTACATACTAGAGCTTTAGATTCACGTTATAATCAAGCCAATTATGTTTCTTCCCATTACAGAGCTTGTAATGTCATCCAGACAGCGCCGGGCCTTCCCACTGACACGTCGATATGCGAGAGCAGCGACATCTATTAAACATCCGATCTTAGTTGATTTTCTAATCAATCACAATTCATCGGGCCATCATGGTTAGACGACATCCGACCCACTGTTGTCATCATACAAGACCACAGATCACAGCCTTCAGTGGTTCAGCCTTCAGTGGGCCACTTCAAATACCCCGGTAGCCTATAGCTTTCCTTGTCCATCACAGATTGCCCTGTGACACCGTAATGCCGTGCAATTGGGACAAGCTAATTACCCCCTCCAAAAGCAGTGCGTCTGATCAATCCGTGCACGCGCCCATCCCATCGCTGTGAATCTGCAATGAACCAAATCAGTGCATTGCCAATATCGTGAAATACCCCCATCCCACCTGGATATAAGTCACGTGATGATTCACAGACAACGTGGATGTCTCCTGTGTACGCCGAAGCCCGAGGTTAACAACACTTTCTGATTTTAAAAGAAGGACATTGGGTCAACAACATAAGCATTTGATTTTATCATCGATTTGTAACGATTGCTCGTAAAGATTCGATCGGAATAAAGCGGAGAACAAAGTTCATTGCATCTTTCGTTGTACATGCTTTCCGTTGTTTCATCTCGTCGTGTATAGGGCCCCTGCTTGGTTAAAGGCCTGTCAAAATGCGTCACCGAGGAGAATGTAATTCAATGAGGGCTTGCCCTACTCGACGTAATAAGCACTGTGCGCTCAGTGCTTTGCCGGTTGCCTGCTGAAAAAAATCCAGACAGCTCGGGTTGGATTTGAACCCGCGACTCCTGCTTTAAAGTTTCAGTGCAGACGTCTTAACCACTTGACTGACGAGCTGGTACGAGCTCTTGGGGCTAAAAAAAACTGTTATTATTATCGTAAACTCTTGACTGGTTTTTTTTCGAAGTGTAGTGTCGTTCGGTCGTTTTGGTGACCACCGTTAACTTTGGGAGAGTTGTGAGGACGGCGGATCTAGCGTTGATTCGGTTTGGTTGTGACGGTTGTTGACGTCACCGTAGGGCGCCACCGCTCGGCCATAGGCTGCAACGACGTTGTCCTATCTTCGCGCTGATGACCCCTTTGACACCAGCCGACCATCCAGGTAGAATTCCTCTCTATACATACCCATCCCCACATTTACCAAAACTATTCTGACATTGTCAATACATAGGAGGCCACAGCGTGCAGAGGGTGGATAAATTTGTCTTTATTTATGAATAAAAAAGGGTGTTTGTTAATCGTCAAGATGAGGTTCATCCTTGCCATGTGGCACCAAACCAAGAAAGTGTAGGCCATGTGATTTTCGGGGATAATACGTACATACACATAGGTGGAAGTCGCGATCGCACCCACGTATACCATGTAGGAGGCAATCCACCGTGGAATTTGATTATTGAAACCTGCTTAGAGAGTAATTGTGCTCACAAATATCTACATGTTATTTAATGGACTCAGGAATTTGATGATTATATTAACGGTGAGGGCGACAGGAGTATCATGTCATTCATGATTATAGCAGCTCGGTGGATGGATGCCCCGGGATGCGCTGGCGGTCACCGGGGCTTTTGCGATACTAAATCGGGAGCCGTGGTCGGCAGACCCTCATACAGCATGGAGCCGTTGAGACAATGCAAGGTGGTTTAGAGAGAAATTTAGGTACACCTCCAGGAATCACAAATCGCGGGCCTTCGACATTATGTGATGCAGCCTTCTTACAGCCAGAACTGCAACACATCAAATCCGCCCTCCAGATGAACGGATACAAGCCCAGCCACATCAAGCTCTCCAGCCCACCCCCTGACCAAAGGGTCTCCTATACCCAAGGTCCCTCTCCTTCTTCTGTCATGTGACACTTTTGCGCGTTCTTGATTGGCTAGCACACAGGCTTTCAGAAACTGACTGGTCTTAGAAAAAACTAATTCCAACATCTTTCATTTCGAGAAAATAAAAATGTATCTCTGCTAAATGTACAAGAACTGAGCGTGGGAACAGAGCATTTCGGAACTTGTGATTTTTTTTCTGCGTTCAAATAATCATTCAATTTACACTACCTTCCTAAAACTGGACCAAGAGATGAAAAGAAAACAGGTCACGGCCCACGGACTATTATGTCTTTATAAAACTTACAAAGAAACTAATATAGACGGCTTGTCCCTGTACTAGCATGTCTGTCTACAATCTTCCATTGCCAGCGGTAATTATTTGCAAATTTAAAAGATACGCGACCTTCAATTCGCGATTACGATGGAAATGAATTCCGGAAAGGCTAGTGCATATAGCCTACGTGACTTATACGTATGTATACGGGCTCGTGGTTGTTTTAATGATGTTTTAATGATGCAAATGTTAAGTAGGTCAAATACAGTCACCTTATGGTCATTGTGAACGTGATGCGGCTCGTTGGCAAAAATATTTTCATAAAAGATGCGACCAGAGCCACCGGGGAAAGTATCCCGTGAATAAAAGTTTTCGTTTGGTTTTTCCAATTAGGTCATTAGTCGCCAGCTGCCTGCATCAAGTGCGGGTGACTTTTCCGATCGAGTTCAGTCTGTCCGCCAATGGGAAGATCTCCCAAAATGTTCCGATGGACGACCGTTCCTGTACGCATACTCCTTTGATTTCAAATCAACGGGGCGCGACAGGAGAACCCAGTTTCTCATCTTGGCAGCAATTGGAATTCCAATGCACAATTTACGATTACCTGCTCGGATGACATTTCCAATTGACCTTTCAGCGACTGTACTTTGTGCAATTATTGTACAGGCCGGGCGGTTCGACCAGGATATTAAGTCAGTGACGTGAATTATATCCACATCAAGTAAGGAATCGTCATTTGATTGTCTGTCTGCCTGTCAATCTTTCTGCGTCTCTGCCTTTCTGTTTGTCTGTTTATCTCCGGGTTTTTTTTTTATCTCCGTTTCTCTGTCCGTCTCTCTGTATGTTTCTTTGTCTGTCTGTCCCTCAGACTGTCTCTCAGTCTGTCGCTCAGTCTGTCTCTATGTATGTCTTTCTGTCTGCCAGTCAGTTTTCAATCTCTGTCTGTTTCTTTCTCTGTCTGTATGTCTGTCTCTCTGTTTCTCTGTCTGTCTGTCTGTCTCTCTGTCTCTCTGTCTCTCTGTCTGTCCCTCAGATATCTCAGCTCTCTGTCTGTCTGACTGTCTGTCTTTCTTTCTGTTTGTCTGTATGTTTGTCTGTATGTCTGTCCCTCAGTCGGTTTCTCTGTTTGTCTCTCTGTCTGTCTCTCTGTCTGCCAGTCTGTCTCTCTGTCTGTCTGTCTCTCTGTCTCTCTGTCTCTCCGTCTCTCTGACTCTATGTCTGTCCCTCATTTGCTGTCTCAGCTCTTTGTCTGTCTCTCAGTCTGTCTTTCTTTCTGTCTTAATATCTGTCTGTTTGATGTTTCATTTGTCACTTCGTTAAACCTTAGTTTCTTGGGGTGTTTTTCCATTTCTGCCTTTGTTTCTTCCAACCAAAAACAACTCTAATATCAAGAGAAAATCCGAGAGCCAATTCTCTGTACACGGGTTCGTGATCGGCATTTGAATTGGAACACAACCTTGAAAGCATGGTACGCCTTCTGGTAATCTACGCAGTGATGGGATTCTTAGCTAGACCAGCGCTGGCTATGCCGATACCGGTAAGACCAGTGTGGACTAGATCAGTTTTTGAGTTCGAGTCCGAGTCCTTGCCATCCGAGTCCGGGTCCTTGCCATCCGAGTCCGGGTCCTTGCCATCCGAGTTCGGGTCCTTGCCATCCGAGTCCGAGTCCGAGTCCGAGTCCGAGCCCTTGCCATCCGAGTCTGGGTACTTGCCATCCGAGTCCGGGTCCTTGCCATCCGAGTCCGAGTCCTTGCCATCCCAGTCCGAGTCCGAGCCCTTGCCATCCGAGTCCGGGTCCTTGCCATCCGAGTCCGAGCCCTTGCCATCCGAGTCTGGGTCCTTGCCATCCGAGTCCGGGTCCTTGCCATCCGAGTCCGAGTCCGAGTCCGAGCCCTTGCCATCCGAGTCTGGGTACTTGCCATCCGAGTCCGGGTCCTTGCCATCCGAGTCCGGGTCCTTGCCATCCGAGTCCGAGTCCGGGTCCTTGCCATCCGAGTCCGAGTCCGAGTCCGAGCCCTTGCCATCCGAGTCTGGGTACTTGCCATCCGAGTCCGGGTCCTTGCCATCCGAGTCCGGGTCCTTGCCATCCGAGTCCGGGTCCTTGCCATCCGAGTCCGAGTCCGGGTCCTTGCCATCCGAGTCCGAGTCCGAGTCCGAGCCCTTGCCATCCGAGTCTGGGTCCTTGCCATCCGAGTCCGGGTCCTTGCCATCCGAGTCCGAGTCCTTTGCTATACGAATCCAAGTCCTTGCCATCCCAGTCCGAGCCCCTGCCATCCCAGTCCGAGTCCTTGCCATCCCAGTCCGAGTCCTTGCCATCCCAGTCCGAGCCCTTGCCATCCCAGTCCGAGCCCTTGCCATCCCAGTCCGAGCCCTTGCCATCCCAGTCCGAGCCCTTGTCATCCCAGTCCGAGTCCTTGCCATCCCAGTCCGAGCCCTTGCATTCCCAGTCCGAGTCCTTGCCATCCCAATCCGAGTCCTTGCCATCCCAATCCGAGTCCTTGCCATCCCAGTCCAAGTCCTTGCCATCCCAGTCCGAGCCCTTGCCATCCCAGTCCGAGTCCTTGCCATCCCAGTCCGAGCCCTTGCCATCCCAGTCCGAGTCCTTGCCATCCGAGTTCGAGTCCTTGCCATCCCAGTCCGAGCCCTTGCCATCCCAGTCCGAGTCCTTGCCATCCCAGTCCGAGTTTTTGCCATCCCAGTCCGAGCCCTTGCCATCCCAGTCCGAGTCCTTTGCTATACGAATCCAAGTCCTTGCCATCCCAGTCCGAGTCCTTGCCATCCTAGTCCGAGCCCTTGCCATCCCAGTCCGAGCCCTTGCCATCCCAGTCCGAGTCCTTGCCATCCCAGTCCGAGTCCTTGCCATCCCAGTCCGAGTCCTTGCCATCCCAGTCCGAGTACTTGCCATCCCAGTCCGAGTCCTTGCCATCCCAGTCCGAGCCCTTACCATCCCAGTCCGAGTCCTTGCCATCCCAGTCCGAGTCCTTGCCATCCCAGTCCGAGTCCTTGCCATCCCAGTCCGAGTCCTTGCCATCCCAGTCCGAGTCCTTGCCATCCCAGTCCTAGTCCTTGCCATCCCAGTCCGAGCCCTTGCCATCCCAGTCCGAGTCCTTGCCATCCCAGTCCGAGTCCTTGCCATCCCAGTCCGAGCCCTTGCCATCCCAGTCCGAGTCCTTGCCATCCCAGTCCGAGTCCTTGCCATCCCAGTCCGAGCCCTTGCCATCCCAGTCCGAGTCCTTTGCTATACGAATCCAAGTCCTTGCCATCCCAGTCCGAGTCCTTGCCATCCCAGTCCGAGCCCTTGCCATCCCAGTCCGAGCCCTTGCCATCCCAGTCCGAGTCCTTGCCATCCCAGTCCGAGCCCTTGCCATCCCAGTCCGAGCCCTTGCCATCCCAGTCCGAGTCCTTGCCATCCCAGTCCGAGCCCTTGCCATCCCAGTCCGAGCCCTTGCCATCCCAGTCCGAGCCCTTGCCATCCCAGTCCGAGCCCTTGCCATCCCAGTCCGAGCCCTTGCCATCCCAGTCCGAGTCCTTTGCTATACGAATCCAAGTCCTTGCCATCCCAGTCCGAGTCCTTGCCATCCCAGTCCGAGCCCTTGCCATCCCAGTCCGAGCCCTTGCCATCCCAGTCCGAGTCCTTGCCATCCCAGTCCGAGCCCTTGCCATCCCAGTCCGAGCCCTTGCCATCCCAGTCCGAGTCCTTGCCATCCCAGTCCGAGCCCTTGCCATCCCAGTCCGAGCCCTTGCCATCCCAGTCCGAGCCCTTGCCATCCCAGTCCGAGCCCTTGCCATCCCAGTCCGAGTCCTTACTAACCGAGTCCGAGTCATTTCAGGTCTGGAAAGGGCGGACAGATTCCGCGCATTGCGAACGCTGTGTAGACTCTTGAGGGCGCACTTTTGTGAATAGCACGGTGTCCTAACCCTACCCGAAACCCCATTATTACCCCAACATTGTTTGATTTACAAAGTGTTAGCGATAGCTAATCGATTTGATTAATCGTGACTTCTGAGGATCGATAATGAAACAGCTCAATTGGTGTGGGGTGTCATCCTCTCCTCCAGATTGAAGATCTGCTTCCAAACACCACCAGACATGTCGACGGGCATGGCACACAGAAGACTGTGCTCTCTTTAGGTAAAGCACATGTCCATCGAAGCGGATGTAGCTAATGTTCAGAGACTATATTCTGGCGGAGCGATATTTTTGCATAAACAAGGGTGTACCGACCTACAGCAGAGCGTGCACCGTGCCCAAAATTGGGCCGTTAGTCTGCCGTTAGTGATTAGTTTCACTTATATTGAAGTTATATCTTTAAAATTACTTTTAAATATCCGAATTTCTCTCTGAGATGCTCTTTGAGTTGGCAACTTTATCATCAATATAAGAAACATAACACTAAAGATGAAAAGTGGTCGAATTTTACCTCCCCCCTCCCCCTTTGTTGAAAATTCCCAGTCAGTTTTTCCTTCACTTTGTTGAAAAAGTACTTTAAAAGCTGCATCAACTTTGTGCGATCCCTAAACTGCTGTAGCCAGGTTTACAACAAATTGGTGTTTGTATCGGAATGAAAACTGGGGTGTGGTTCTTGTAGATATACATATATTATATTGTTTTCTTACAGATGTCTTGCTGGTTTTGCTGCTAGTCTTCTTTGGCAAAACAATAAAAAAGAGACTCCCCCAAATCCAGGCGAAAATAAAATGTGAGCCTCTCCTGTTTTTCCTTCTCCTCCTGCTCCTCCTGCTCCTCCTGCTCCTCCTGCTCCTCCTGCTCCTTCTGCTCCTTCTGCTCCTCCCTCTCCTCCCCCTCCTCCTCCTCCTCCTCCTCCTCCCCTCCTCCCCTCCTCCTCCTCCTCTTCCTCCTCATCCTCCTCCTCCTGCTCCTCCTGCTCCTGTTTTTCCTTCTCCTCCTGCTCCTCCTGTTTTTCCTTCTCCTCCTGCTCCTCCTGCTCATCCTGCTTCTCCTGCTTCTCCTGCTTCTCCTGCTCATCCTGCTCCTCCTGCTCCTCATGCTGCTCCTGCTCCTTCTGCTCCTCCCTCTGCTCCTCCCCCTCCTCCTCCTCCCCTCCTCCTTCTCCTCCTCCCCTCCTCCCCTCCTCCTCCTCTTCCTCCTCATCCTCCTGCTCCTCCTGCTCCTCCTGCTCCTCCTGCTCCTCCTGCTCCTGCTCCTCCTCCTCCCCCTCCTGCTCCTCCTCCTCCTCTTCCCCTCCTCCTCCTCCCCTCCTCCTCCTCCCCTTCTCCTCCTCTTGCTCATACTGCTCCTGTTCCTCCTCCCCTCCTCCTCCCCTCCTCCTCCTGAGAATTGAAAAGGCCAATTGATTTCCCCTACACTATAATACTTTTGCTGTTCTAACGTTTCAGACAATGAGAGGAAGACGTGCAATGACTGCATGCATTACTCAACTCAGGGCAATGCACACGTCAGCGGAATCTTCATTCGAGAACTCGAACCAGGTTTGATTTGTTCTAACAATACCTCCCCGTTTTCCATTCATGTACCTAGGTTGGATTGTGGGATAGAATGGGTCGGATCTAGGTGAGAGCGTGAGTTGGTTTTAAAGCCAGTGATTGAAACCTCGATCCACGCGTACATAATATAACTATGCCATAATTCACAGAATATACCGATAATTCAACCACTCGCGAGAACCCTTGGGATAGGCAAGGCCACTCTCATACACGCCATACTTACGGATCGCATTTTAGTAGTATTTATTGACTGTTAACCTTTGTCTCTATTGACAGGTCCGCATTTGGGCGAAAAGGCAGCCCTGAAATTGTACCCGTACATCACTGCCGACAATTCGGCCGTATCGCCAGTCACGGCTGGCGCTGGGACTGTCGGAAACCACCCACATAGGCACGAGGTTTATCCCGCTCTAGTCCAGCACCATCGCGCATTCAACTAAAAGGTGTTCCGTGCTCTGTTTCGTCAAACCCGTCAAAGAGATCACATAAACCAGTACATGTATCACATAACCCCAACGCACGATATGTTATTGGTCGTAAGTTGACTTACTATATGCATCGTGACAGTTTGGTGAAATTCATCCCAATACCCTTTGACATTCCAGCGCCACTTTTCCACCAATAATAGGCCGATTGCGCTACCAATGTTTACATGCCATCACGTGACATAAAGTGGATAATTTTGCATCTCATTTGGTGCAGAACGGGAGTGGAAATTAGCAAAGAAGACTATCATATTGTTCACATTCTTCTTTGTACATTTTTATAGCTGCTCTGTGCCAAATGAGATGAAAAATACCCACTATATACTCGCGTGGTGGCATGTACAATGGACACGCAATGATCTTTTGGACCGCCGATGATCAGAACATCAAGAAACAACATTATTATTCAATTCGATGGCTATTCGGTGGTTTTAGTCAGAATAAGTTACCAACTCCCAACATTTTTTGCCCAAAACAGACCATGGATTTGGCGGAAGATTTTGCCCATTGGGTTTTCTTTTAAAGTGAACAGAACTACTATCAATAGAAAGGAAATGATTGTTCATCGCGATGGTACAGACAAGGGGAAGAGGTGATGAAAGTCACGCGATGTCGTGTTGCTAGATAGAACTACTATCCGCGTCACCGAAAATATGATACAGTACGGTAGGCACACCGGCCTTGACTGAAATGCGATATCCAGTAACAATAATTATTTTTATTCTGAGAGGGCAATGTGATGCATTACTTCAGTGCGAAAATAATCACATTGGCTGATGAATAATGGAGAGTTTAGCATAAAATTCATAATATTCATGGATTCTGGTGATGACCCGCGTGACGCTGGTACTTTGTCCCCATCCCCACCAAAATGCACATGTCCAGGGTACCAGCTGGCCCGCTCACTAGAAACGTAAGTCATCTCGGGTTAAACTATTAAGTGCCCTTTGAGGGTGGGTTATTTCGCTCGGCATTTCATGAGAAAGCGAACGTCTAAGGGTAGAATATGTATTTTGTTTTAAGCGAGAGGCGCGACATTCAGCCGTTTTAATTCCTCTTTTAATATAATTTTAATTAAATTTTACCCACTACGGTGAACCAAAACTGACTCAAAATAGATCCAGAATGTAACCAATGCGTAAATAGTTATGGGTATACGTGGCTTGTTATTTTGTGTAATCTACATAAATGCTACTCAGAAATGCGACACTGAGCATTAACGGGTAATCGAATCTAAAATAATTCATGATATTTGCTGGTATCTAATATTTCCATTCTCTGGGGATCAGGGGTGCGGTAATTATACTCTTTCATATATCATTACTATTATTTCAAGGCCGAGATGGACGGGGTCCTGTGGTGAATTCGAATATATTATTGTTCTGAATGCTCTTTCTAGGTTAAAATGGAATTGCTAACCATAATTCACGTAATGCTCACTGCGTTCGACTTGCAAGTTGTATTAACATTTTCGGGCGCTTTTTACGTTGTTTGCACTACTGAACGGAACAAGCACTGTGGGCTCACTGTATGCTAATTTGGGGCTCGTTCTACGTTGTAGGGGCTGCCATTTACTAAGGATCCGTGATAATTATGTCATTGGTAAACAGTGGAAGCTGAAATTATTCGGTAAATTAGGTGACTATGGTGAAGACGGCTACTAAAGGTTCCTTGGTAAGAGAAACGAACCAACGGCTTGGTATTGCTGGAGTAAAGAAAGCCGCGTTATTTTGGCCATGCGATTTGGAAAAGAGCGCGTCATCACAGTCCGAGGGGCTCTGGAGGGTCGTCGTCTTGGCTAGAGGCCGTCCAGTAACTTTGTTGATATGGACATCAACTCATGGTTTTGGTGGCACAGTGAGAGCGGCCATGAAATAATATGGGGTTGTAGCACGCTAACTCTTTCCAAGATGGCTTCGTAGCCGAGCTGATTATCATAAGGTTTGTACCCACAACCTTTGTAATAAGGAGCCTTTGGAATCTTATAATTGATATATTAAAATTTAGTGGGCCTGACGTTTCGATCATAGCAGGACCTTTTTAGCAGGACCTTTAAGAAAGGTCTTACCAGGATCGAAACGTCAGGCCCACTAAATTTTAAGATTTGCATTTTGGTAATTTTAGTCAGTAAGCAGTTTGCAACATTTTTGTATAAAATCACTTTAATTGATATAAAATTATTGTTGAATAAGTCAAGCTTAAGACAATCCGGGGTTCAATGTTCAATTTCGTGTGTAATTTGGAACATAGGAGGCTTTACGTGTGGCCCTACATTGGCTTTGGAAGTGGAGGGATGCTATGCAAAATCCTGGCAGAAATATTTGGCTTGGACGACAGGACTGTTTTTTCCGAAGGGGTTATTACCAGAAAATCCAATTGGCTAATCGGCAAAGACCAACATTGAAAAGAAAATGGGAGATGCAGGTCTACAATTTGGAGTATAGATACAAGACCTGAGAAACCTTTGCTGTGGAATTGTTGGCCTCGAAAGTTAGGGTTTTTGTACTGCTCTTCTATGGGAGCTTGAATGACTGTTCTGCAACCCGATACGGTCATAATCATCATGTGATGCGCGCGCCCTCCAGAACTGTGGAAAGCGCCCTCTCGTGTTCATCAATGGGTATTGTTCTACCAGACTGAACCTGGCCCTAAATTTGGGCCTGAATTTCGGCTGGCCAGAATTTCACTGCACGTAAACTACTACGGTGTCCGATGCATGACACAGAATATTTGAATTGAGTTTTTGCTTGTTTAAAAATAAAAAAATAAGGACGCCATTTGATTGCAACGCTATGATAACCTTATACACAAACAACTTAAAAAGATCATTTATTTTCCCAAAATAACTAAATTTCTGATACAAAGTCCTGGTCTTTCTAATGCGGAGGTTTATGCAACGTAGAGGGCGCTATCAAGGAAGACCGCAAACAAAATTGTAATGTATATCCTGCACTGCCGATTGGTTTGGGTTTATAAATATCCCGTAATTAAGGGGGGGTAGTGAAATTAGTCTTTACTCAATCGTTGTATTATGTAAATCGTACGTCGTTTATCAGAAGGATTCTGATGTGTCATGCAACTATTGGTACTCAAGGAGCATGTCATTTTCAAAGGAAATTCGGGCGCCGTGTTCGACAATAAAGTTGACCAAAAATTGCCTATAAACAAGTCAGTCTAGCGCCATTATATCCCGTCGGATATTATACTCCCCAAACTTAACAAGACCAAGAGTTGGACCAAACGATCGTGTCACACACCTTTCACCCACCAAGTTTTAAGTGCACAATTATTAATGGGGATTTTCCATCGCCTCCGCTGCAACTATAATATAGCCCATATTATAGTTGCAGCGGAGGCGATGGACTTGTTATAGTCGTGTCTACTCGTGTGTAATTCAATTTTTTGGTAACTTTGAATTATACTCAAAGCCTAACGGCCAAGATCGAGCTGAGCTTGGAGTGCAAACTAGATTGATAATTGCTAAAAAGTGTGTTTGATTAGAGTATCCTACGTGAAAGCAGTGGGGCTACTACCTGTGAAAGCAGGGCCATTAATTTGTAGGAGTCAATTTTCCCACAACATTTCAGCGGTACCTCCATGCTTGTAGTAACAGTGCCCTCAACGTCACAGAATTGATTTTATCAGCACAGATGTGTAGCCGTAACGAATACTATTGAACAAAACAACAGGTGGGTTTTTGAATACTCGGTTTCTGATGATTGACCGCGGGTAGACACCCATTGTGCAACCCATTGTAAACCGCGGAAATATCCAGGACCGCTGCGTGAATGATAGCTAGCCTTTATTCCAGTCGTCTTTTCCCAAGTGAGCTCAGGATTACTGCAAGAAAGTCTTGGCTGCGGCTGGAAAACACACATAGGCCTACACATTAATTGAAATTGGCTATTGCTGCAAGACCATTGTACACATTGGAGTCGTACACATTAATTGGAGCCGTACCCAATGAATTTTGACACGTCCCCACATGAGTGAGGCGGTGACAGGGCCAAGAGCGCCTTGATTGAAGACTATCACCAACATTCCAACTATTGCATAACAGTAACAAGCCCTGCGTGGTCTATTACAGGTGCAAACTTTGTATAGATTCGCGCCATGTCGACAATGAACAGTAAGCAAGGTTTGCGTAATACTACTAGCTGTGGTTTAGTATCGGAAACAGATGCACCCTTCTGCCCGTCGTTGGAGTTTTTTGAGACTGGAATTATTCAAGATCTTATCAGACAGACGAGCTGATGAGAATTAGAGGTGAGTAGAAATGTTGTAGTTGTTTTTCCCCCAATTTGACGGAAAAATCATTGGGTTCAGCTGATTAGAAAACCGACTAACATATGATGTAGGCTAAACATTGCCGTGATCTCGTATTTCTCCCGCGTCATGCGCTGGCTGGCTAGGACCGGCCGATGATTTCACGACACCGACGATCTATGCCGTTAGTTCGCCGGGCGGCTACCATGCAGAAACTGACAGAAACTAAATCGTTCTCTTGGTGGACATTTTGAGATACTATGTTAAATCATGGGTTAAATCATGGTTAATGTACAATTACGAAAGTTATTACGTATTGTGATCACGTACATTATTTCATGCAGAGCACTTAATAAGATGTTGAGGTGTAGAGCGATTCACCGTGTGAAATCTGATCTAGCGGCGAACGATCGAGTGCAATTGTTGTGTCTTGTGACGCAGGACGATTACGAGAGCAAGGCCCGCGTAGCTTCGATTACCAATTGTTTGTATATTACTTCAAATTATTTTAGGAAAACTGAAGTCGACTTCACCAAACGCATTGTAACTCACGCAAGACGATGAGCGATGCACAGAAACCATACGATGTATCACAACTAACGATGGTTTATCCATCGTGAGTTGAGTTACGATGCATTGTTAGGCCTAATAAAGTAATATTATAATAGGCCTTGTGAAATCCACTTCTGCACTTTTTTGCGAAAGAACCATTTCAGTGAGCGCAACAAACCAATTCTGACAGTTGGAAGGCGAGGGTGCTTAATAATTCTTTTACATTATAACGATTCCAATTTACTTTATCTCCAAAGCATCATAAATAATCTTTTATCTCCTGTATTCAAATCATCCCATATACAAAGCATGGTTTCTCATAAATTTGAGTACCGGTACATACAATCCAAAACCAGAAAGTTTCAGAAATATGTAATACTTCTATCACAGTGATTACTGATTACTATAATTATTTGAATTTTGGGGTATTCAATTTGTCTCACCTTATCTTATTTTTTCAGGTTTAAGTGACAGTACTGATACATGGAGCAAGCAGGAGCAAGCTGTATAATTGATAAGTGATCTCCTTTTGATTTTGTTTTTTTATTGAGGATTTTTTAGCACTGTTGGAGAGGTTTAAATCCTAGCAGGATCTTTCTCAAAGGCAGAGTGACAAGGACAAAACAGATACATGTATAAGAAGGAAGGGGGTAGAAAGTGAATAGGACACGTATGACAAACAGGACAAATTTTAAGAGGAAAGCTGGTATCGTAAGATCAAAGGGAAGGGCCTGGAGTAGGGTAGGGATTAGTGTGAAGAGGGGGAAACATCAAAGAGAGAGGTGTGGAGGAGTGAAGGCAAAAGAATGATTATCAGTGAACATGCAAGGTGTTAGTCATTCCCCTCCTGGATGTTGAGGTCATGTGGTTGAATAGTCCGAAGATGCTTCATCCACATTTTATCATGGCTAAGACGGACGGCATCACTACCGTGACCAAGTGAGTCTATGCCCATAACACTCACATCTGATATCGAATGATCAGGGAGATTGAAGTGATACCAAACAGGTGTGTCAATTCTACTGGTTTTGATTGTAAACCTATGGCCATAGATACTTTTTTGGAGGGTGTCTTTGGACTCGCCAATATATCGAACATTGCAAATTCTACTGGAGATGAGGTGTAATGTTTGAGGTGGTGCATGTAACAGAGCCATAGGTCATGTGGGTTGTTCCAGAAGAATTTCCATTGAAAGACCCTGTTTCCTGGACAGTGCAAACAGTGCATTTCGAGGTACACATAGATGTACCAAATTTGGTGGGAGGTAAATTGTCCCGTGAAAGGGGGAACCTCTGCTTGGAGGCCTCGGACAATTAAGTCACGCAGGTTATGGGGGCGCCTGAAAGTCAAGACAGACAAGTTTGGAATGGCACTGGCCAGACGATTTGAAGTATGAAGAATGTGGTGGTTTCGTTAGTTATCTTCCATAGAGAAGGAAGACAAGGGTGGTAGGAAGTAACCAAGGGAACCTTGGCATTGTCCTTGGGACCGGGTGACTTTTGTTTTTAGTACCGAACTTCTGGGAATGGAGTAGATTTTAGCAATGGAGTTCTTTGCTTTGCAAGAACTATAGCCTCTTGCAACCACGTTTCTGGCCAACACTCGTGTATAGCGGCGAAAATCAGACCCATTGGAGCATATGAGCCTCAATCCGAGGGCCTGGCTGTAAGCTATACCCGTCTTACAGTGTCTAGGGTTACAACTGGAGGCATGTAGATGTTGATGAATGTCGTTGGGCTTAGAATACATGTCTGTAGTTAATGTGTTGTGGCCTTTCCGGATGGTGACATTCATAACGTGGGTCTGCTGGAGTGACGTGCTCCCATGTGAACTTGATAGTGCTGTGGAAGGAGTTGATGTGATCAACGAAGGCATTCAAGCTGCTACTGTCCCCAGTCCAAATGAAGAAAATGTCATCTATGTATATCTACCTAATCCAGGGATGGCATGGAGCCTCAATGAGCGTGCGTTCTTCAAGGCCACCTATGAAGAGGCAAGCAAAGGAAGGAGCCATCCGCATGCCCATGGCAGTACCATGTACTTGAAGATAGTGCTTGCCAAGAAAGGAGAAAGGATTCTTGATCAGCACTAGGCTCATGGGGGTGGCCATGTCAGAGATGGGGGTTGAGGAGTGGTTTCCCTTAGCTAGGGCAGAGGAGCATGTCTGAATTCCTTCTTCCTGGGGGTGTTGGTCTCACCCTCACCTAGGCCTCACCCTCACCCTCACCCTCACCCTATACCAACATCCCCTAGGAAGAAAACATTCAGGCTTGCTCCTCTGCCCTAGCCAAGGGGAAACACTCCTCACCCCCCATTTCTGACATAACCACCCTCATGAGGCTATAATGCTGACCAAGAATCCTTTCTCCTTTCTTGGCAAGCACTATCCCCAAGTACATGGCACTGCCATGGGCATACGCATGACTCCTTCCTTTGCTTGCCTCATCAAGGGTGACCTTGAAGAACACACACTCAGTGCGGCTCCATGCTGTCCCTGGATTTGGTGGAGATACATAGATGATAATTCCTTCATTTGGACTAGGGACGATAGCAGCTTGAATGCCTTCTTTGATCACATCAACTCCTTCCACAGAACTATATCAAGTTCACATGGGAGCACTCACTCCAGGAGACCCACTTTCTGGATGTCACCATCCAGAAAGACCACAAAACATTAACTACTGACTTGTATTCTCAGCCCACCGACACTCATCAACATCTTCATGCCTCCAGTTGTCACCCTAGACACTGTAAGACTGGTATAGTTTACAGCCCGGCCCTCAGATTGAGGCACATGCTTCAATGAATCTGATTTTTGCCCCCATACACAAGTATTGGCCAGAAACATTGTTGCAACAGGCTATAGTTCTCGCCAAGTGAAGAATTCCATTGCTAAAATCTACTTCACTCCCAGAAGTTCGGCACTAAATCAAAAGTCATCCGGTCCCAAGGACAATCCCAAGATTCCCTTGGTTACTTCCTACCACTCTTGCCTTCTTCCTCTCTGGAAGATAACTAAGGAAAACGACCACATTCTCCATACGTCAGATCGTCTGGCCATTGCCATTCCAAACTCGTCTGTTTTGGCTTTCAGGCGTGCCCGTAACCTGTGTGACTTATTGTTCGAGCAGAGGTTCCCCCTTTGGACACTCCTCCCACCAAATTTGGTACATTTAAGTGTACCTCGAAATACACTGTTTGCAAGACACATGTCCAGGAAATAGACTATTTCAATGGACATTCTTCTGGAACAACCCACATGACCCATGGCTGTATTACATGCACCACCTCAAACATTACATACCTCATCTCCTGTAGAGTTTGTAATGTTCAATATGTTGGCGAGACCAAAAGCACCTTCAAAAAACGTATCTATGGCCATAGGTTTACAATCAAAACTAGTAAAATTGACCCCCCCCTGTTGGGTATCACTTCAATCTCCCTGATCATTCGATATCAGATGTGAGTGTTTTGAGCATGGAATCACTTGGTCACCATAGTGATGCCGTCCGTCTTAGCCATGATAAAATGTGGATGAAGCGTCTCTGGACTATTCAACCACATGACCTCAACATCCAGGAGGGTAATGACTAACACCTTGCATGCTTTCTGATAATCCTTCTTTTGTGCACTCCTCCACACCTCTCTCTTTGATCTTTCCCCTTCTCACTGATCCTTACCCCACTCCGGGCCCTTCCCTTTGATCTCACCCCACTTTAAAGCTTTCCTCTTCATCCTTTGTTTGTCATTCATGTCCTATTCACTTGCTACCCCCCCCCATACTTCTTGTATATGTATCTGTTTTGTCCTTGTCACAATGCCTTATGGAAAGGTCCTGGTAGGATCAAAATGTCAGGTCCACTAAATTTGGAGGTTTGAAATTTCAATTTCATAAATTTGAGTACATGCACACTAAAACCTAAAAGTTTGAGGAAAATGTAATTATAGGGCTTCCAATGATTTTGTAGTATTCAATTTGTCTTGTCTTATGTATTTTTCCAGGTTTGTTGAAGTAAACCTATACACATGGAGCAAGCAAGAGCAAGCTGTAAAATGGATAAGTGAACTTCTGTTTATTCATTTTTTTGTCTTTGAGAATGGTCATACTAGGATCAAAATTTCAGACCCTCTTGAGATGTTTTTTTTCTTGTAATTTTCTAGACATTGCTTTCTTGGTCTTTGGGAGAAAGTGTTGGGTTTTGACCTGGAGGGGAGTTGTGGTGGTCGTGTAGGGGAGGATTCTGGTGAAGGTGGCTCTCTCAGCTTGGGAAGGGGCCTGGTGCACTGATGCATATAGGTTGGGGGACTGTGGCACTGTTGGAGAAGGTGGTGTTGGGATGCTCACTCAGGTGTGTCACCGGTACGTGCACTGTGCGAAGGCTAGGAGCCAGGATGGTGCCAATGGTACAGAGTGTACCCATGGGTTGGCTGATTGGGGGAGACTGAGGGTGGTGTGCAGGGTGGATGGTCCTTGGCTATAGGTGACAGGAGGACTGTATCTGGAAGACTTACTTTGCCAGGGAATCACCTGTGGAGGAGCTTAAAGCCTTGGTAGGACTGTGGTGTGTTTGGTAGATCTCACTGGGCTTGCAGGCACACCCCCCTGATTTCATGAACCCCTGGGATGCATCATAGTGGGGTAATGTGGCACGTTTCTCCAGTTAGCAGTTTGAATGTGCATATAAACAGAAAGGCATATGACAGATAGAGGCACATATCACTATTTATGGTGATGCGTATTGCCATGGGCATCGATCCATTTCAAAATTTTGGGGAGGGGAACATTACTGAAGTATCGACTTGCTTGTGCACTGCATGTATTGCATGACACACAGCAAGTGTCTTGATTCAGAGCATTCAATGGGTGGCATGCCTTAAACCTTTTCACTTCTGGTAACAAACCCTTGTTTTGGTGACCAGGATTGCCATTGGGCTGTGTTTTTGGTTGGTGACATGGCTGATAAAATTGACGTGCCAAAAGTCAAGTATTTCCTGATGATTTACATTATTGGCCAGATGAAAGTTTTTTGGTTGTTTACAGCAAAACAAACGTGTTTACTCTGCTCTGCGACATTCCTAAAGATAACATACAAAACAGAAAACAAAAATATGAATAGATGGGTGAAAAAAGCCTACTTCATTACTGGCAACCTACTTAGTTGGGTGAAAAAAAACCTAAAGACGTATACAAGACAAGTATAAAAAGACAAAAAATAAATAAATAACAAAACACCTCCACCTTGACTGGCCACTTCTTGGTGGTGTGGTGGTACAAAACACTCCTTAAAAAGAACAAAATGTAAAAAGAAAAAAAAGAAAAAAAAGAATGCCTCCACTTTGACTGGCCATTTTTGGTGGTCACTGGTGTAGGGGTAGAAAACACTCCTAAAAAGGTAGCTTCAAAGGCACTTTATGAGTAAGAAAAAGTATGTGAACTATAAACAAAAGTGCTTTCATATGATACTAATTATGACCAAAAAGGGGTTTTCTTGTGAAGGAGACAAATTATATGATGTCCCCCCTCACACACTTTTGAAATGCCCCCCCCCCACCTATTGATGTCCATGCGTGCTAGCCCATGCGTGCTAGGCCATGTGTGCTAGCCCATGCGATGCCCCCAGCGTTTCATGAAATCAGAGTGGTTGGGCTTTCCACTGGTTCATTGTGGTGGTGATATCTACATTGTACCTGCTTGCCAGTTGATGGTGCGAGTCTTGTTTGTACAGTGTGTTTATCGTCTTCATGATGGAAGTATATATGAAGGGTTTTTATGGCAATCTGCCTCTCGATCTTTACCATCACACGGAACCCTGTCATCATCATATATTCTCCTATTTCCTTTCAAGTCAAATCTGACTCCTTTAAAAACACTGCTTTTGTTTCACTTAAAGGAACTCATTTCTGGCCACTTTTGCAACATAGCTTTAGCTTTCTCATACACTCAGATCTACCTTGTCAACCCTTCCAGTTCTTTTGTGCATCGCCTTAGGAATTTATACATGTATAGCAGTCACAGATAATGTGATGCAGTTATAACAAGAGATGGGAAAATGCTAAATTCTTTTCTTTACAATTGCCAATTTGTTGGCACAATTTTTTCTCCGAGGTATGACTCTTTCTAATTCCTGTCTCCTTGTTATGGCTGGCTTCTTGGGTGCAAGAAACTTCCTTTTGGCTCCTTTCAAGCCTTGTATAACTCGCCCAGCCCTGGTGTGGTCCCGTGGAAAGGTTTGGCCTTGTTTTTAGGATGATGTAATTAGGTATGTGCAGACAAGCATTACCTTCTTCATTTGATTTCGGTACATCGGGAGTGGCTTCGTATGCAAAGCTCCCGAGCAGCCAATGTGTTGGTTGTGCTGGTTAGATGTACTGCCATCTGAAAATGAGGTTAATCAAACACTTCTTCATTTTGGTATTCCTTTGAACTAAATAGCGACATCATTCCTGATTCTTGTTTATTTCTTTTTGTATTCAACCATTTTGTTTACCACTTGAAACAGTTTTGTAACTATCTTGTTTAAATCGTAATGACTTTGTTTTTTTCTAAGAGGATGTGTGAATACAATATTGTAGCCTTTTGGCAATGAGCATAGCCAGTGGAAAACTTGTGTCATACTCTGCCGCATGAAGACCATGATCATGTGTAATTGATGAATGTATAAATTCAGTATCATGTACATATCTTAATATGACAAGTAAATGACACTGATGAGCACTTGATCTGAATAGGAAGTGCGGACCAGCCCCACTTGGTGGTAAGTTGGTCTTAATGCGCCTATTTGGTGAGGAGTATTCAAGTCAATCAGTGTCAATGATTTACATAAGTCTCGATGAGCATGGTTCATCATGGGTAGCTATTTTGGGGGTTTTGTTTTGGAAAAAATACATTGACATGTTTATTAGTAGTGGTAAAGTCAGGCTTTCACCTGATGGAAGAGGGACGCTCGGGAATCAATTTTTTCTGGCCTTCCTCATTCATATATATTTTCCTCTTTCAAAGTTTACAAAATGCTGCTCGTATAGACGGAGAGTGCAAAAAGCACACAGAAATGCCAATGACATAAAAGAGGGTTTTATCCAACTTAATATAAGACGGTGGAAAACTATCAATTTAACCCTGCATGGTACATCCTCTTTGACCCTCGCATCTAGATATGGCGATTGAGCTTTTTCTGTAATTGCCCCTACCCTTTGGAACAAACTACCAGTACATATTCAAAACGCCCATTTCCTTTAAGACCTTGGTGAAAACAAGATACAAGATTGGGAAAATCCTTCTTATCTATACAGTTTGTAGATGCTTGTGCTAGAATCCTCATGTTAAAATCTTACGCTCTGGGATGCTGTAAGTTTTAAGAAACTAGTGTTTATCTCGCACGATAAAAACTCCTTTTTTTGGTGCGATTCGTTAAATACTGCCCTCACAAACAAGCCAACAACTGTTTCAAATTGCATTGTAAACCCCATGTGCATGTACATTGATATGCAGGTCTGTAGCAGTTACGGCAAAAATCAGTCATCAATAGTCTGTTACAAACTCAGTCATGAGGGTGCTATCTAAACATCCGATTGAATCCGTTTATTACGGAAGCTTTAAGTGGCCTTCCGAGTTACCGCGTTTCCGAGTTATTTCATCAGAGAAAGACGGAATACCATGATATTTCAGACGTGTCTCTCATACCGTATCTCGGTAAGACGTCCTTCCAGGATACTGTATCGGAGAAAGACGGATTTCTGAGATACGGTAACGGAGAAAGACGTCTTCTGTGTGTTACTAACTCGGAACACGTCTGAAATATCACGGTATTCAGCCTTTCTCTGATGAAATAACTCGGAAACGCGGTAACCCGGAAGGTCACTTTAAGCTTCCGTAGTTTATTTCTCACGGGTTGGTGCAAAAAACGTGAAATTTGTTTTGCCCTATTATTCTTTCTCAGATTGTCGTTTGAGCTAAAAAACTTCACTGTTATTTGTTGGTATGTTGAATGGTTTTACGTACAAACTGCAGTAAACATTTTGACCGTTACCAATGTTGCATTGGGCCTTTAAATCCCACAAAAATTCAGTTTTGAGTCGGTCGATCTAATTTTTGTTCATTGTTCTTCATGTATAAATTACAGTATTGAAAACATAATTCGGGTATTTATTGGTTGTAATTTGTTGACAGACAATGGTGCGCTTAGAAACAGCTGTATTAAGTGCCTTCAAAATGTCATGTATTATTATTAGTGAAATGTTTCCGAAGACACATCAGTGAAGTTTGGATTTATAGGACAACTTGCATGCATGCAAAATGTATGCATGCTGGTTGTCCTATTGCAAGAAATACAATGAAGTTTAAGAGTGGTATCACCTTGAGTGACCACAAGCATTGTGGTGTGGTGCATTTCCAGACTGCTGGCAAGACCTTAAATTAAGCAGCTCGGTGGTCAAGTGGCTAAGATGGCTGCTCTAGAAAGCAGGAGGCGCAGGTTCGAATCCTGCCCAAGCTGCCCATTTACTTCTTGCGGGTAGTGTGGAAAAACACACAGCATAATTATAGCACATGTCTGGCTGGACAATTCTCTACGGCATGACCAAAACAAATAATTATTTAAAAGGATAAAAGGTATATGGATATGCCATATCTTCTTAAGTTGCCCCAATGTTGGATCATAGAGAAAGAAACATGAAAAACTAAAACAGACCAGTTTAAAAGTATATTCATTTTTGTTTATAAATGCCAGGCCCTAACCACCAACACAATAATAACTGAAACAAAAACTATCTACCGGTATGTTAAATCGCAAGGACATGTTGAATTTTGTATTATTGCTGTAACCTAAATCAGCAGCAGAGAAAGTGTACAATTAGATGAAGAGTATTTCATGATGCAAAATTCACTAGCTTGCTGATAGAGTAATTGATACGGCCAAGGGGAGTATGTCAGTGGTGATAGAAAGATAGTTCCAGAAACTGTTACCCTAAGAAAGTTCACAAGCATCTCATTGCATGTATATAGCTCTCTGATAAAGCCTTTTTTGAGCTGAGATCTTGTAGTTGAGGGTCTGGAGCTGACTGATCTTAACTTAATGTAGGCCTACCTCACAGGGCCCTGCATGAAATTGGAGCACACATGGCTTGTGCCAGTTTGGGCAGCATGCATAGACAACTTCATGATTGTCTGAAGATGTAAATGCTGGTCTGGCTGTGCGAAAAGGATGGCCCAAAATCTGTTGCCCTCAAAACAAAATCAGCATATAGTAGGTCTGCCTGTGTTGCGCTAAGATTTATGCTGGTAAGCTGAGGTCATATAGGGTCAATGGACTATGGCTGGCCTTCCTATAGTATATGTGATTCAAAATCAGCATAGGTCTTCCTGTGATGCAGGAAGATTGATGCTGGTTTGCTGCCGCCATGTAGTCAGTAACACTATGAACATAAAGGGGTGAAAATGTCATTTCGCCGTGAAACTAAAAAGTTACTGTGATTTCATGGTGCATTTTACAATGAATTCACCATGAAAATAATCGCCTCTCTGACCAGATAAGGACATTTTCAGGTCACTATTAAAAGAGACCGTATGGTGTCCTTGTAACTGTAACTCCCAGATACTTCTAAATTGCCTCTAGCCATTTACCACCAGTAATGTGGCCTTGGAGACCACTGGTGAAAACACCATGAAAATGACTTGGCTAACTTTGTGCCATGAAATAGGGGTGAAAACATGGTGAATTTTCTTTTCACGGCTAAATGACATTTTCACCCCATTTTCAAGGTTTAGATGTTCATAGTGTAATGTGCCTCAAATCAAAATCAGCATAGGTCTGTGATACAGGAAGCTAGATTGATACTGGTTTGCTGAGGTCATGTAGTCAAAGTACAAGGGCTGGCCTTCCTATTGTATAATGTGTCTCAAATCAAAATCAGCATAGGTTTGCCTGTGGTGCAGGAAGATTGATGCTGGTTTGCTGAGGCCATGTAATCAAAGGACAAGGGCTGGCCTTCGCATAGTATGTGTATCTGTCAGGGGCCCTGTCTGGTAGAGGAAACTGCATCACCCTGCACCATTCAAAGCAAATATAATGGATCTATAATTTAATCACTGATTAACCTGTGGCTGGATCATCAAGAACAAAAAATGGCCCCTGCATGACCTGCCACTTGAAGGTGAAAGAAATCCTTCCCAAAGATGTATGTTTTATAAATAAAAGTCCCCTGAAGGTGGAGTCACTGGTCTGGCTGTATGCAAAGACTGCTCAACATACCAGTACTTCCCAAAAATGTCCCATAAGACTATTAATGTTACCATCTTTTGTACAAATAACATTGGTTTGTTTTGACTTATTTTGTTTCTTTGATCTATGAAAGTACCTATACAAATATCTTGGCACTAAATTTTTCATGGAGTAATTCATGATTATTATGTGCTCTGATTTTGAAATATTCAACATGTTCCTGGTCTGATTCTGTCCCTTGATATGAACTGCATTTTGCCAAGTTGTAATCCTAAGAAAGATGACCTTTCACAACTGGTGTGCAGTATGGATATCTGCCTTGAGTACATACACAAGACAGTTTTGTTTATCCTATATTATTACTTGATATTTCTTTTTATAATCCATCTAATGTTTTTCTTAAATGTCTGATTTGAATGTTTGATTTGGGTTTCCGTTCATTCTGTTCATTCATCTCTAAAATTCCAGAAAGCCTCATCAGCTTTTTCTCATGGATTTGACCAAGGCAGCTAAAAACTGAGTCTTTTCACCAACTGCATGAAATATTCCGTGGGGGTGAGTTGGCCTTTGCCAACAATCAATATGCTTTATAATTATTAAAAACAGAAGACAAATTGGTTTTTCGTCATTATTATTATTCATTTATATATTTGGGGTAGTCTTGGGGGAGAAATTCCCTTAGTGTCTATTTCAAAATAATGGATACTTCTCATTCTTTCTAATGCAAACCAGACACATCAAATCAGAATGTTGATGCTCCTACATGTACATGAAATGTTAGGAGGAATACCACAATGAAGAGGTATTGGCTGATATCAAGACCTTTTTCCCCTTTCACAGATGAAACAAAGGGTATAGCCAGTCTGCCTGCCTGAAATTTCTGAAAGTATGGGCAAACCACTTTTACAGATTACTCCAAGGGGCTGAGCAGTGTTTTTTCTAGGCCTGTTATTGTCATCTTCTGTCAAGAAATTCTCTGATCTTATGAGGAGCTACTAAATTTCATTTGCTCTTCCTTGACTGCCATTTTTATTTTCCCTGTTCTTTGCGGGAATTTATTTGTTTCCACCATCTGGTTTTGCTTTAACCCATAACATGTCTTACACCTGTACTTGAGACATCTGGGTTTTCTGTCGGACTCACTGCATCCTGACCTTTAAAGAATTATGTCATCCCAGACATGGCCAATACAAATCCTGATGAAGTCTCACAGCCAGCGGAATGGGAGGGAATCTAGCTGGGCCAACTGTGCTGCTTGAGCTTTTTCCTCTCTTGCTTCCTCTCAATTCACCAACCCTGTTGTTGCTGATTCCTATCTTTATTCTTGTCCTGCCTTGCCTGGCATCATTGGGGGAAGGGACATTTTTATTTCCACCTAGCCCTGTGACCCCCACCTTTGCTAGTTTGTCATGTGAAGAGATTTTAATCCTTGTTTCAGGATCAAGCACAGCTTCTTGCCAGTGTATTCTTTTCTTAGAGTCCAATCTTATTCTTACTCTTATTCTTATTAATTAATCTCATCCAATAGAAAACAAAATGGCAGTTACAGGAGACATATAACTATGTATAAATAAATAATACACTAATTTGGTAATTTAATTTACAAAACAAAAGCCATACAGACAAACAGACCAACAAACAGGAAGCAGTGATTCAAACCACAATCAATCACAACAATTCAGCACACAGTCAAATACTAAAACACAAATCTACATTACTTTCACATCTGTCTGCCTATACAACACTTTGATTCATTTTTGGTATTCATTATCCCCACTTTTGTCAGTGGCCCTGTCAAGAGAGGTTCCTTGTTTCAGGGTCAAGCAAATTTGCTTGACCCTGATGAAACAAGGAACAAAGGATATTGAAAGTTTGGCTTAATTTTTCTCTTAATTAACACTGTTAATTGGCAGCAAGCAGATGTCATCATCCACCATGGATCAGTGGTTTACTTGACCTGTCTGTGAGCTCAAAGAGATCTATCGACACAGTGCAGTTCCCCAAGGCTCAAACTGCCTTCATGGGTGATAACCTGGTAGACAGTCTTCCAGATCCAGTCCCAGGCCGTCATCCATACCATGGACTGCTCACCCGCTCCCATCCTTAATTTCCCTCACTCAGCTCGCCTATGGGATCTGTACCATTTGCACTAGCCTGACTGCTGGCTCTCGCATGGTGCACTCACCAGTGGCATGCCTGGGCGAACAATCCAACACTAGCCTCTCTGGCAGTTCTGCTGTTTCCCAACCTACATGCATCTGGTGCATCATGTTCCCTCCTTAGCTGAGATAGTCCCTTCCACAGATTTTCTCCTGCAAGGCTGCTCTAACTTCACTCCAAGTTTGAATCCTCATTTTCTCTCGACCACCCGGGAAGCACAATATTTTGATATTTCAGCCCGTCATGCCACCTCCATTGTGTTGAAGATGAACACTGATTATTGTTTCTTCTTGTATCGTTTCAGACGCTGTCTGGAGGAGGAGGCAGACGAGGAGGAGAAGGGCCGAGGAGGGGGAGGAGGATCGGAGGAGGAGGAGTGAGATTCAGGTCTTAGATTTGGTTTAGAATAGGCTTTGAGGGGTTAGGCTATAGGTCAAAGCATGCTTTGAATGGTAGGATTAGGTTTATGGGGTAAGGTGTACAGGCTAAGGTGGTTTAAGGGGTAAAAAGAATAGGCTAAGGAGGTTTATGGGGTGGGATGAATAGGATGAGAACATTTGGGGAAGGAAAGTATTTTTTCCGCGTAGCCTCGAAATTTTAAAGAAACTTCAGAACAAAACCATTGAAATAGGATTATGGTAGATAATCCTATTCATAATCTAATTCATGAAAATGCTATGGAAAATTAAACCAAATCTCAGACAGATGGATGGATAGACATTATGTCTTGAGTACAAGTCCTGGTCTTGTCAAATTTCCTTTGCTTTAAAGTTTCAGAATAATACTCTTCACATTTTTGGATTTTTGATCTCTCAAGATGAGTTATACATTTTAGTTATAAAAAAATCTTGTGTCAAAAATAATAATATTTAATAATGTTTATCAAATAAAATTTAGAATATATAATTCTGCTTTTCAATAATGTAAAAGTTGGCTACAATTGGACTTTCAAGCCTTCTTAAGTTTGAAGATACATCAGTAAAATTAAAAATCTAAGGATGCCCTGATGACCAGCATGTGCTGCAGATGAGTCAAAAGCTGATGATGCCTTTTGGATGGATGACTGCTGTCTCTACGTTGGTGTTCAGTTTTCTTCTGTCGCCTTGTGTGTTGCCGTGTGGTATGTTTTAGACAGGGGGAGCTGTTGAAGATGAGGATGCGGTGGAGCTCAATCAGCAATATTGGACAGGCAAGAGGATGAATGACTTTTGTGTTGGGAGCAGTTGTTGTCTTCTAAGAAGCACCTACCAGTGTTTGCCTATGTATCAGAGTCAAGGATTTGATCAATCAACCATGCCTAGACTACAGCTACAGAGTGACTCCATGTCTATCATCATCATCGGGACACCATCCAGTGTTACAGTTTTGGGATACTTTGCCTTACAAATTGAGGACACTAGAATATAAAGTGAAATGTGTACACACTCATATTCGGTTTATGAAATAAAGAAATCTTTTGGTTAATGTGCTTTTCATAATAAATGATTTCAAGTGTAGCAACCCGGTAATGTTTTAAGGGCCTACAGGAGCCCTTGATCTAAAAGTTGAGGGTCGTTCCTTGTTATGTATTTTTTATGTAGTTATATAATTATATGATTATTAGTTTAGGAAGATGTCACCTGATGTCACATTAACTTGCAAGGTGCTGATGGGACTTAATAACATGCCTCTTTGGCATTTATTCTTAACATACTCATCTCTTCTCTTAATTCTGGTCTCTTCTCTTTCTTCCTCTCACATTAACCACTAGGAAATAAGTATCTAATAACTAAAAAGTAAACCGTAACCCCACTAAAACTTCCATATGTTAGGTCTTTGTGGTGAGGGATGTATACAGTATAGTGGGACAGGGCAGCCTGCAGTATGAGGGCGAGTGGGGCGCCACCGCGCGGCGGTGGTTGGGCCCGAAATTTCTGTCGCCGCGTGGTGGCGCTCTTCAAACCGCATCAGCAGTCGTACCAAACTGGCTCCATGAAAATGTTTCAAAAAATGTGTTTTTTTTTAATTTGGTGGATAAAAACGGGAGGAATGAAATGGTCTCTCTGTAACATTGGTAGAAACTGTAGCTTTCTTGCTTGGTATTTGATGAAATGGAGGCAAACAATTTGTAACACAGTTCTTGTCATGGTTTCTTGTCTTCATGGTCATGGTCAAAATTAATTACGTTACCAAACCGGGTCTATGAGAAATGTTATATGAAAAAGTATACCTAAAAACAGGAGGCATTCGTCTCTCTATAAAAATTTGTAGAAAGCTGTAGCTTTCTTGTTGTTTTGTTGTGTGCTTTAGTCTACTCATGCATGATTAGGTGTGTATGGGTGCCCCTAAATTCCAGCAACCACGGTACCACAATGGAGAGATGAGATCTGCCAGTTCTTGGTCACAGCCAGGATGAGAGATCAATATCACCCTGCCTTCTTCTGCTTCTGGTGGTCCATGGAGGAGAAAGGTGGAAGTTCAAAGCAGACAAGAAGATATCCATCCAGGTGGGTTTGCTTTTCTTGTAACAAATCATGACCCACTGTGTATTGGATTAAAATGACATTGCATCACACCCTGATCAATCAAAGCTCCGATTTCCTCCAAACTTGCTTGCTTATTTTATTCTTGGTTGCTGAAATGTTAAACAAATTATTGTACTAACAATGAAAATTTTTCTCACTGCAGCAAAATGGGCGGTTGCCCTTGGAGGAATGGACAGACACTTGGAGGAATGGACTGACCCACTTGGAGGAATGGACCGACTCACTTGGAGGAACGGACCGACCCACTTGGAGGACCGGACCGACCCACTTGGAGGAATGGACCGACCCACTTGGAGGAATGGACCGACCCACTTGGAAGAACGGACCGACCCACTTGGAAGAACGGACCGACCCACTTGGAGGACCGGACCGACCCACTTAATTGGAGGAACCGACCCACTTGGAGGAATGGAGCGTCACTTGGAGGAATTACGATCCACTTGGAGGAATGGACTGATCCACTTGGAGGAATGGACTGGCCCCATGCAGTTGGAGCAAGGGACAGACACACTTTGAGCAGTGGACCCACTACACTTGCCAGCATGGAATCACCCATCCATTTGGGGGAACGGACTAACAATGAAATGAAAATAAAAATGTATGCAAAAATGATAATTCATGGCCTTACCTTAACCAAAATGTTATGGTTTAAAGGTCGGAATCAATGGTATTATTACAATATTATTTAGCTAGACAGAAAGGATTGGAAATCGATAAATCATACAAATAGACGTCGCAATTTAACCAAAATATGACCAACTCTTGACAGCTGTCTGTTGTGAATTTTGGTAATGCGCTTGGACTCTGAACTACTTTTAGCTGGGAGATGAAATAATATTATGTTTCCCTTGTACTGTATCTTTAGATAAATGTGGATTCTTAACAGATTATTATTCGTAGAATAAATCCCTTATGCTAAATTAAGAAATAAAACAACTCATTACGATAACATGAGCAGGAAAGGTTTACAAATTGCCCCAACTCATTATTTTCTCGTACCATGTTTCTACAAAAAAAGCTTGTTTAACAAAAACCTATATGTTGGTCGATAGTGTAGGTAATGTATTTGAAATGAAATAGTGAAAAGCTTGGCACGTCATAATTATGTTCAGATAATGAGTTCAAAATTGCCTTATTTGACATGCCATACCAGTGCCTCATACCAATTTTTGACGTCGTGTGCCCTACGCATTCCACTTAAACCTATTATATTGGATTATTCTGAAAGAGTACAAAATTCCCGATTTAATTGGTACAATTAAAAACCGATCATTCAGCCTGACAAATTGAACAATGACCGAAATCTACTTTTGGTCAGAAACTCTAATATGCATTTTGCTGAGAGCCCGAAATGCTCCTCTTTTGGAAAAGTGAGTGTACCCTATAAGCATCCACTGAAACCTATGAAATTGGATATCATCGGAAAGAGTTCAAGATTCTACAGAGGATAATTATAGGCGTTCCCGAGTTCAATGGTGCAATCAATCATTCAGCGTGACAAATTTAACCTTGACCAAAATCCACTTTGTCTTGCGAAACTTAATATGATTATGCTATAGTACAATCATTTTGCTGAGAGCTCGAAATACTCCTCTTTTGGAAAAGTTCCATTGTTTTTTTACAATCACTTTTCCAAATGAGGAGTATTTTGGGTTGTCAAGAAAATGACTACCAGCGTAGAATGAGTTTCGGATCGAAATTGGATTTTGATCATTGTTAATTTTCTCAGGCTAGAAGGTTGGCTGAACCATGAAAGTCGAGGTAAACTATAGCCTCTGTAGAATTTCGTACTCTTTCAGATGATACCTAATTCCATTATTTTTTAGTCAAATGCCGAGGGTACAATCACTTTTCCTAATTTTTAGTTTTCCAGATAGGTTTCCTTTGAAGTTGATTCCAGTAGATTCACTTTTGTTTTAAAAATTTAGTTATTTTGGGAAAATAAATGATAAATATAAGTTCTTTATGTGTAATATAATGAAATCATAACGTTGCAATCAAGTCTTGCTCTTATTTTTATTTTTAAACAGGTTAATACGAAATTCAAATATAATGTGTCACGCATGGGACACCGTAGCATTTTACGCGCAGGGGAATTCCGAATTCCGGCCAGCCGAAATTCAGGCCCAAATTTAAGGCCAGGTTCAGTCTGGTTATGGTTCTAATTTTTCTTGAACAGTGTACGAAAGGCTCTCTGTGATTGGCTTAGCTCGAGACTGATCGGCCTTGTGGTCTAATCAAGGCACGCTTTAGAAGTGTTCGCAGTATCTGATGAGTCATCAGAGAGAAAGATGGATGCCCCCACGTCCGTTGCCGTCAAACCTTCCACGTCGGTGGCCGCAGGCGACCGGTTGGACGGAAGGTCAGCCCTCAAAATGTCACAGACTGGGGCAGGACACTACCAAGGCTACACAGGAAGTAATTATGCCGGATCTACGGAGAGGGATAGTTTTAAAATCGATATAGACGCTTATGACATATCCATGGACATTGCGCCCACCACATCTTCCTCAAGTTCAGGTAGGTTAACCATGCATGGGTTAATAAGGAAGTGGATATTTACCTAGTCCGACTCCGAGTAACTTGGACCCGACAAGTCACCCTTTTTTGATCGAATATTGAAATTTTGAGTTTCGGGTGACCGTAGGGTCCAAGCCGATCAGTGTCCTAAAGCTGATTATCTGTATCATGGGAACCCCCGTTTTCGACGGTACACGTTTTCGACGCTTAGCCTTCTAACTCACAAGTCACATCGCACGATGAAAACAACTCCGTATAACGATCTCAGACTTCCTATCTTATAGTTACAGACTGTTTCCTGCTCTTGTCCGTCACCGAAAATGTGGAAAGTTAAGGCTTTTCCAGTAGGCCAAACTCTTGTGATTCAAAAAGTTGCTCTGTTGGGGTCTATTTTCCTAGGTACAAAATTGGCAGTTGCTTGGAAGCTCCAGTTTTCTTTATTGTTGGTCCTAAAAAAAATCCGAGTGTACCATAACAAACCCCAACATCCGTAGAAAACAAATATATCACGCAACTTGAGGCAGTCCGTTCAGGGTAAAACCTATGGAGCCTCCTATAGGGCGTCTCGCTTATATAATTTGTTTCAATATTTTTTATTATTATTATTTAAAAAGACAAAAAGTAACATGGCCCAATAGGCTTTTATAAAAAATGAAAAAAATAAAAGGGCAGCTAGAGAAAGTACCAAGAAGGAGGAAATGTGTCTCTGGAGTGACATTGGGAAAGGTTATAACTGAAGAAGCAGTGAGAAAGAGGATTGTGGAGTTTTTTTAAACGTAACAGAAGAAGACATCAACCAGATCAATACGTTTTAAGCATAAATTATGAATGATTTGAGGAAAGTGTTAGAAACAGTGTCGAAAAAAAACCCAAAGATGAACACACAAAAAACATACAGGGAAGAATTTTACAGTGCCACACAGCATTTTGAGTTATTTTAAGAATTTATTTTGCGTTTGGCTGCACTGGGACACCTTACTAAACACCACCGACGAAAATAGGTGACGATGCTTACTGCGCGGTGCGCCGCAGACGTCAACAAAACCGGGTAATCTTACGGAAGTGACAGGCTTGATCAACCTTCTCTATGATTATTCTAATACTAGTAATAGTCAGTGGTGTGGAGAAAGTGACTGAGAACTCTTTTAGTGTGATACTTTCGTCCACATTGTTCAGTTTGAAGAAAGGTCCTTATATCGTCGAAAACCGGTTATTGGAGGATACAAACCGGCAAAAAACATTTCGACCGAAAAACTACCCGACACAAACCCCCAGATTTACCGCCGAAAACACCCGTATCACCGTCCTACGTGCCCATTTTTGGATTCAGTGAGAATCAAGGATTCTAATACTGGTCATTTGCTTTACTCACGTTTTGGAAAAAAGGGGAAAAATACCCTCAGTTGATCGAGAAGGTGTTTCTCCCGTGCAACAGCCAAAACAAGGTGGCCATCTTCTTTTCTTAAACTCAGTGGCTGTTGTTACGGCAGTCGTCCGTATGGTTCCCTGACTTCACAGTATTTGTCAGGATGTTTAGCTCTTGGAACCAGACTATCAGCTAATAGACTGGTTCAACCAGCCTGCAATGCTGACGAAATACAATCAAGTCAGGGAACCACACGGACGACTGCTGTAACAACAGCCACTGGGTTTCTTAAAATAGCATTCTGACAGTTCCGTGTGCGCAGTGGGTCTGCAACCGTTGAGCCCGCGACTGTTTCATGAACGGCGCAAAGCATGCAACGATACGCGGTGTGTGTGGTGCATAGCAGTAACTTCAAATGTTTCTCGAAAATTTCAATGAAATGCTCACATTTTTCAGACATAGACAGAGGGCGGTATTTGTAAAAGAAACTCTGTCCCAGCGATTGCTCTCTTTATAAAAAAAGAATGTCTTTTATGACCTATTCCATCACTCATCAGATTCCGAACGTCCTTACCATCAAAACAGCTGGACCAGACACACACACACACACACACAAACACTACTAGTGCTAGTAGCCTAAGTAGGGTAAGGGCAGGTATTTTCGACCGGGAGGGGAAATCGACCAGCTGTACAAACAATACATAACTGGTCAAATTTTCGGCTTTTCTTAAACGGTCGAATACCCCTGCTTTTACCCTAGTACTATAGTGCACAGTTCATCCCCAATAAAGCACCCACTTTTTCCTCAATTTTGTCGTGTTCTTAACTTCTTACCAGATTTACGGCAGCGAGCGCTTTTGAACGGAGGGACAAAGGACCGCATCATGGGCCCAATCCAGCCCTTTGCCAGACCCCAGCAGGGCCTCCTCTCCAAACTCATCCAGGAGTTCCGCTCGGTCATCGCCGTCAAGGAAGTTAGTCCCGGATCCTGCCAAGTTGGCGCTGCGATTTGCCAAACTGACCCGTAGAGGAAAGTTGATGGCCCACGGCTGACTCTTGGCTACCTTGGCACGGGTCCCAACCTTGCTCAGCCAAATTGAAGGGCAGGGCCCCTGTCTAGCTTGGAGAAAGGCCGGAATGTCCTATCCCTTGCATGCTTTGAGATTTGCATTTTTTTGCTCCTACGGCCCATCTTTAAAGCCATTTTCAAATCTCGGGCTATTGACTTTCCCTAGTGGCTGACCAATAATACTGTCCATGGCAAGTCCTCCTGCAGTTGACAACTTGAGGGCATTTTTTTCCCCGTGTATTAGGAAGATGGGGTTGGTTAAGGATAGATTACTCAACAATGATTTGTTGGTTTGTCTTTTTCCTTTTCTCCTTCCCTTCAGGCCAGGAGGGTCGTCATCCTCGGTGTGTTTGATATTTCTTGTATGTTTGTGCTTCTCCTGTGGTGCCAGTCCACCAATAGCATGGGTAAGACAGCCAGAGACCCCAAACTAATGACCCCTACCCGTCCCCCTCCCCCTGGGGGTGATACTGTGAGCCAGTGAGTCATTATGTAAGGATGCTAATAATGTTAAAATTTAGTGGGCCTGACTTTTCGATCCTAGCAGGACCTTTCTCAAAGGCAGAGAAAGGTCCTTTGAGAAAGGTCCTGCTAGGATCGAAACGTCAGGCCCACTAAAATTTAACATTTACATTTTGGTAATTTTAGTCAGTAAGCAGTTTGCAACATTTTTGTATATCACCTCAAGCTAATAATGTATTAGCTTCTGATTTGCAACAGCCCCCCCCCAATGCCTCATGCTGAGTTTACAGTAGCATTGGATTCAATCAAGTAATTGCTCATGTTAAATTGTTTTCTCCTGACTCATTCTTCGGCTCGTTGGTGAACCCCGACAGGCCCAGCTTCTCAAGAAGCAAACCATGACTACGTCCCGCACAAGTCCAATACTCTACAATAGTATATCTATGATACCATTCTGTAATGTCAGTTTTTCTTTCTTCCCTGAGATATCGCTTTGAAAATGTTTGTCCCAGATTGAGTCAGTGTGGATCGGCTGCTGTTGGCTGTCCCAGGCTGTGAGTGTGATCCTAGGTCTGCTGCTGTTATCTTGATCAGGTCTTGTATTGTTGATTTGTTTTCTCTGGTTTATTTCCTTCAAGCCCTGAGTGCGTACACGTATCTGACAGCCTGCGATCTCATGCTCCTGGTCACCTGTCTGATAACGATTTGGGTTGCCCAACAGAAACCCGTCTCCGTGTATTCATTTGGGTGAGTTGACTATTTGCAAGGCTGCCATCTAAGGGCTGGATAGCTCAGATGGTGAGAGCGCTGGTACGCAAAACCAGAAGTCCTGGTTCGGTCAAAGTTGTCCTTGCCAATTTTCAAAATCCTGCATGTGATGGTTATTTTTCAATACAGTAGTGTACCTCTATTCAGTTTACCAATCTCACAATGTTGATAATTGCTTCAAAGGTCAAATTTCTTATCTTCTAATTATTGTAATGTCCTTTAAAATATTGTAAACATTTTTTTTTTATTCTGGCAGTTGGATTTGGTTTTTGAAAATTGTAAAAAAAAAAATTAAAAAAAAAAAAAAAATTGGGGGGGGGGGGGTTGTCTGGTTTGATACAAGTCACATATTGTACCTTCCTTGTAATATGCCAGGGGCCTTGTCCAAAATGATGATATTTGACTGGCAACACCAGCATTGTCAAAGTAGTGGAGACAGTGTAGACAAAGACAAGCCATGTGCATTCAAGCACAGCTTATTCCCACATGCATGCACCACAGTGCTGCAGACCCATTTCAAATCAAAACTGGGGGACTTATGGAGTAAAGATCTAGCACATCTACAGTATACCAAAATTAGATATTGTACAAATTATCAACTGCCACTGCAGACTCACAAAAATTCAGGGAACCCTGCTTCCAGGATGGAAACATCAGGCCCTTATAACTGTTGAATATTTCTTTCATTTTTGTCACTTTTTTGGTTAAATTTTTGTCCGCAACTGGCTTGCAATAGTTTTTGTATAAGTCAATTTCCTTCTTTCTTTCTTGTTTTCATTCATACAAGGTTTGAGAGACTTGAAGTCCTGGCCGTTTTTTCCTGCACAATGTTGGCAATCTTCGGGGCGATCTTCATCATGAAGGAGAGGTGAGTGCCACTTAGCATGACAAAAGCCATACAGACGTTTGATTGTACCAGGTTTGACTCGCTTGTACACATAGTGTACTCACTGATTTATTTCAAGGAAACCAAGGAAAAAAGCGGGGATGTGATCCCTGGAGATATACGGCAGTTATTGGTTGAATTGTTTCTGACTGGCGTCCCCACCCCGGCAAAGACTAATTTGACTATTAGGGAAGGCCGCTATCTAAGGGCTGGATAGCTCTGATGGAAGACCCCTGGTACATTAATCCAGAGGTCTCGGGTTGAAGTCCCGGTTCAGTCAAAGTTTTCTTTGCCAATTTGTCAAACTGATTATTTCAAAGGTATTTATTGTTCCTGATTGTTTATCAAGTTTTTGAAAATGGCACATTAGTCAAAAACAGAGACTCAGTGCAAACTGGCTATGAAACTAAGAGACTAAAAGTGGTCGCGGAAACTTTCACTAACATTTAGTTAACAGCACCCACACTGTGTGACACATTTTACCAGCCATTCATGGCAAATAGACATTCCAATCAGTGCAAAAAGAGAGTCCAACTGGGAACACAGGGTAGAATTACACTGTGTCCAAATATATTGGCTGCGGGCTAGAAGTACCACATGACCCTATGGGAACTGGCTGTAGCCGCTCGTTGACGACTTCCATAGACTCGTGTGTACTTTCAAGCTCTTGCCAATGAATTTGGACGAAGCCTAACTTTCCGGAAGGTCGCGGCAAGAAAACCAAAAAAAGGTCGGCGGGAATGCGGCTTGAGCACTCTGTCTGCCTCTGCTTGTCGTGACAGCGTGGAGCGTCTGTTTGAGCCTGCGGACGTCCACACGGGTCGTCTGATGCTGGGCGGCGGTCTGGGACTGGTCTGCCACGTCACGGTGACCTACGGCGCCAACAGCTCCGCCTTCAGGCATGTCATCCAGGCCTCGCGCTCCAGCTGGCTGCAGGAACACTTTGCCGACATGAGCAGGAAGTGAGTGCACGGCTCCGTCTGTCTAGTCCCTCCTTAGTGTCTGTCCATCTTTCTGCCTCGGGTCTGTTTCTCTATCTCTCTGTCTATCTGTGCTTTTGACTGTTTCTCTGAATATCTGCCTTTTGGTCTGTTTCTCTCTATCTGCCTTTTGGTCATTTTCTCTGTCTCTCTGTCTTTCAGTCTGTTTCTCTATCTCTCTGTCTATCTGTGTTTTTGACTGTTTCTCTGAATATCTGCCTTTTGGTCTGTTTCTCTGTCTATCTGCCTGTTGGTCATTTTCTCTGTCTCTCTGTCTTTCAGTCTGTTTCTCTATCTCTCTGTCTATCTGAGTTTTTGACTGTTTCTCTGAATATCTGCCTTTTGGTCTGTCTATCTGTCTATCTGCCTTTGTTAATATATAGGAAGGTTTGCGGTGACACCATGTATCAGGTCTCTTAAAGGAAGAGGTTTGGTTCTGAAAAGAACCTGAGTGGTAACTTGACGTTTAAGAGACCTGATACATGGTGTCACCGCAAACCTTCCTATATTGATTCACCCACCATGCAAAGCCTTAAGTCTTATTTATCTGCCTTTGGTCATTTTCTCTGTCTCTCTGTCTTTCAGTCAGTTTCTCTGTATCTGTGGCTATTATGTCAATCTGCCTTTCAGTGTGTTTGTCTGTGTCTATCAAAAAAAATGTTCTCCCATTGGTCCCAGTGAACAATTAAAATTAAACTAATATACATAAGACATCAAAATATATGGAAATTAAATACATTAAAAAAAATAGATGGATTAAACATACTAACACATGAATTAGAAAAGGGATAAAAAATACCAAGAAAGTACTCACAAGTCTATTTCTGTCTCTGTGTGTATCTGCCTTTCAGTCTGTCTCTGTCTCTGTTTCAGTCTGCCTTTCAATCTGTCTGTATGTTTCGCTGTCTCTGTCTGTATGTTTCTTTGTCTCGATGTCTCCAGTTCCCTTTGTCTCTCTGCCTCTCTGCCTCTCTGCCTCTCTGCCTCTCTGCCTCTCTGCCTCTCTGCCTCTCTGCCTCTATGTCTCTCTGCCTCTCTGCCTCTCTGCCTCTCTGCCTCTATGTCTCTCTGCCTCTCTGCCTCTCTGCCTCTCTGCCTCTATGTCTCTCTGCCTCTCTGCCTCTCTGTCTCTCTGCCTCTCTTCCTCTCTGTCTCTATGCCTCTATGTCTCTATGTCTCTCTGCCTCTCTGTCTCTATGCCTCTATGTCTCTGTCTCTATGTCTCTATGTCTCTCTGCCTCTCTGCCTCTCTGTTTCTCTACCTCTCTTCCTCTCTGCCTCTCTGCCTCTATGTCTCTCTGCCTCTCTGTCTCTCTGCCTCTCTTCCTCTCTGTCGCTATGCCTCTATATCTCTATGTCTCTCTGCCTCTCTTTTTCTCTGCCTCTCTGCCTCTCTGCCTCTATGTCTCTCTGCCTCTCTGCCTCTATGTCTCTCTGCCTCTCTCCCTCTCTGTCTCTATGCCTCTATGTCTCTCTGCCTCTCTCCCTCTCTGTCTCTATGCCTCTATGTCTCTGTGCCTCTATGTCTCTGTGTCTCTCTACCTCTCTGCCTCTCTGCCTCTCTGCCTCTATGTCTCTCTGCCTCTCTGCCTCTCTGCCTCTATGTCTCTGTGTCTCTCTGCCTCTCTGTCTCTCTGTCTCTCTACCTCTCTGCCTCTATGTCTCTATGTCTCTCTACCTCTCTGCCTCTATGTCTCTATGTCTCTCTACCTCTCTTCCTCTATTCCTCTCTTCTCTCTCAGACTCAACCACTCTGTCCCTGTCTCTCTGACTGTGTCGTGGCATCCCCAAAAGTATAGAGGCTCTACTGAAATGGGGGCTCCAACTCTCTCTAATTTTTTTAAATGTCCCTTTGCTTCCTCCGGCAGTTTTTGCTCTATGGTTCCTGGACTGGACCGCCTCCTCCTCCCCAGGGTGAACCCGTTTATCTTGATCGCCATGGCCGGTGGCCTGTCACTCCTCGTCACGGATTTCCTTGTGGATGTCAAGTAAGTTCCCTCTTCGCTTCTTACCCTTACCGCCTCAACCTCATAGGATAACTTACAGTCAGTGTCTGCCAGCTTCCAAAAATCTCTTTTTATATGATGAACTTCGTGTCTGTTTTGAAATGAAAGTTCAGAAAGCTGCATCCTAAGTGGAAAGGGTGATCAAAGTCACGCGATGTGTCGTTGCTGGTGGCGACGTTTCGGTTGCTAACTGCTAACCTTCATCAGGCAACTGAAGAATGCGCGCTGCGGCGTCTGTTTATGTCCGCTTTGCCGGTTCCTGTTTACCGGTTTGCGGACGTCGTAGTAGTACTAGTAGTAGCCAGAAACCGGGGATGTCAATGCCTCTGTCTCGATTGATGTTGTTTCGGCAAAGTCGGATGTGAATGGCCTCCTTGACACGCCTGGTGTACCAATGTTGTTCTCGGTCAATACACCGTACATCGTCCCAATTGGGGCGGTGACCAGCTCCCCAAGCGTGCTCGGCTACCGCCGATCCGTCCACACGGGAGAGTCTCACGTCGCGTTGATGCTCCTTGATTCTCTCACCGATGGGCCGGCCGGTTTCGCCGATGTAGACGTGGTCGCACTCGCCACACGGAATCTCGTAGACGACACCTCCTTTTTTGACCCACATGGTCTGGTTTAGTACTAATGGCTGTTTGCACCTGAATGAAATCATGGGCTTGGTTCCTGCAGATGTACGGAAGCTAAGGGTAAAATGCTCTTGGCTGGCACCCCCAGCAGAGATCGTTGACATCTTTTGAAGATAATTTGCAAAAATATTGCAAACTGCGTACAGTGGAATGACGCTATACCGAACATCCTGGTATCTATGAAAACTGTTCAGTATAGCGGTCATTCATTATAGCAGTTGCGGCTGCATATCCATAGCCAAAGGGCATGTTCGTTATAGCCGAATGTTTGGTATATTAACGCCCGTTATAGCGATGTTCCACTGTACTAACTAAAATGGCGTTTCGATCCTAGCAGGACCATTCTTAAAGGCAGAGTGACTTTGAGAAAAGTCCCGCTAGGATCGACACGTCGGGCCCTCCTCATTTTTGATCATAAGGAAGGTCCTCAACTAAGGGCTGGATAGCTCAGGCAGTAGATTGCTGGGCTCAAGTCTGTTTGAGGATAGCAAGGGAGGCCACTGACTTTCCAGTCTTAGGCGACAGGGGGCCAATTTCATAGAGCCGCTGAAGCACCAAAAATTTGTCAGCCACAGGACCCCTTGCTTACCCCAACTTTACTGTTGTTTCACGCTAAGCAAAGAGGAGTGGAATACAAGTCAAGAGGAATGGACATCACATCCCAGTTGCTGTTTGTGATCCTGCTTTAATACACAAAGAAGACTTTTCCTGCTTAGCAGATTTTCATGCTTATTAAAGCGGCTCTATGATATTGGGTCCCGAGACCAAAGTTTCATGATATTTCCGTGGCCATCGTCAAGCCTTTACCGGAAGACCCAAACTTTGCTTTAAAAGCACCAACATGCAGTGACTCATAGGACCAGCTTGTCAACCGGATTTTCACTTTTGTTTCATGCAAATAAGAGAATTGTGAGATGCAAGTCAAAAGCAATGAACATCGCATCACAATTGGAATCCTGTTGTCCACCAGGAAGAATTTTCGTGCTTAGCCGATTTTTCTGGCTTAAGCGGCTCTACGATTTTGGGCCTCCTGGTTGTCAGTCGATTGAATCAATGAAGGGTCAGGCCTAACCATCGTTTAATCACACTCCCGCTGATTGCACATTTTGCAATCTATCTCATTGCAGCAATTACTTTGTAGCGGACCCCCTGGCAGCCATTGGTATTGCCCTGATGACTTTCGGCACCATGCTTCCTATGAGCATCTACACGGGCACCATCCTCCTGCAGACCTCACCCACACATCTCATCGGCCAGCTGGACAAGAGCCTGAGAGAGGTACGAAGACATTCAGATTTGACGTGGCAGCGATGTCGTGGGATTAATGATTCATACTGTACGCTTATGATAGCATAGTTTAGGACCTTGGCAGAACCTTTCTCAGAGTCGGTCTCCCGAAATGTTGAGTTACAGGCTCTTTTTCAGAGCCATACTCCTTCTCTTATAAAGAGATGGTGTACATGGTGTCACCGCAATCTCCTTGGTATTTCCACCATGCAAATCTCTATGGAAAGCAGTGCTGTGCACTGATAGAGCTTATCCTCATTAAAGAAGATGACAAAAAAAGTAAATAACATTTTATCTTTCTCAAAAGAAGAGAGAAGCAAGAAGCACCTCCTCGTTTTAACTGCTGGTTCAGTAAATTTTTGGGGGCCATTTTTCCAAAGAAAATCAAGGAAATACTCACTTGGGAACTTTTGTAAATAATTTTGAAAAATGACAAAAACATTGTTCACTTGAACTCGATGCCTCTGGTTTTGCATACCAGCGCTCTTCCCATCTGAGCTATCCACCATTTGGGGATGTTTTTTTTTTTTTTTTTTTTTTAATTGAATTTTTGAATCAGGAGAACCAACTGACTTTTGCTTCCCCGACAGGCTTCTACCCTGGACGGTGTGCTGGAGTTCTGCAATGAGCATTTTTGGACGGTGTCCTTTGGGTCCATCGCCGGCTCCCTTCACGTCCGGGTGCGCCGAGATGCAAATGAGCAGGTATGTTGCCCGATGGCTCGTGCTGTCTCCCTTGCACTCCCTTGGCATCTGCATCAGATCAAATTCTTCACTGAATACCAGCTTTCACTTTTTTTAAGTATAAACCACACTGGCGAGGATTGTTAACTTTTTGGTTAGGCTGCCACCTAAGAGCTGGGTAGCTCAGGCGGTTTGAGCATTGGTACGTTAAGCCAGAGGTTTCGGGTTCAAGTCCGTGTCCAGTCAAATTTTCTTGGCATTTTCTTGAAATTGTTTTGAAACTTTCTTGTCAGTTTACCTTCACTGTGTTTGTTGAATCTGCATCTACTTTGTGTGAAGCATAAAATGAGAACAGGATTTTATGAAAGCAGCATTGACCGCCCAAAAATGTTGAGTTAGCAGTTCTTCTCAAAGGCACAATCAATTCTCAAAAGAGTCAGTTACTGCACACATCCCAACACGTACTCTGCCCTTGCTGCTATTAATTACACAGATGGTCCTTGCCCATGTCTCCAACAAGTTGTCCCACCTCGTGGCCACGCTGACTGTCCAGGTGGTCAAGGACGACTGGACCCGTCTGGCCCCGCTCTCGTCCTTCCCCAGCCAGGCCCTCTCCCCCAAGCTCCCTCCGCCGGCGCCCTTGGACCCAAACCTCGTGGCCGGAAATCTGGGCTTGTACTCGTCCGCAGTGCCGGCCGCCCGGCAGCCTCCGAAGAAGAAGCGGAGCCTGTACGACTTCCAGCTCCCGGGCAGCACGCCCAGCCGCGCGGCCAGCACTCCCGCCGGCACGCCCAGCAGGGGCGAGCTCAGCTTCCACTCGGGCATCGACCCCATCGCCTCGCACCGGGAGCCCACCGGCGTGCCCTTTGCCGGGTACGGGGGCGACTTCCAGCTCAAGGGCATCCTGAAGGGGCCCGGAGCCGGCCCGAGAACGTTGCCACCCAACATGGCCAGCAGTCGGACCCTGGCCAGCGGTAGGAATGCAGTCATCGACGTCAACTCCCTCGGCACGGCAAATCTTTACAAGCCAGGCCAAGTCTTAGCAGATGTGAATCATTTGAATTTCGACACGTGAGCAGATGGGAATGGACATTAAGAAATCGTGACTTTGCGAGGGTGCACAACAGCACGGCTCGATCAAAAAGGGATCAATCATTTGATTGATTTTTATCTATTATGTAAGCATACTGTTGATTACTTTGTTTATTCCTGACGCTCTCAATTTGTGGGAGACTTGCTGGCTTACCTCAGCCAGCTCCCCAAAAAACTGAAGTCTTGGAGCAGAGTGTAGATGTATTTTCAGTCTGCACTGATTTGAAAATTGAATATACTATCATTGTCCGGGTGTCAGCCAGAGGGGCGTCAGGGTATCAGTCAGAGGGGTGTCTGGGTGTCATTCCAGAGAGGCATCTGGGTGTCTGTGTGACAGTTAAAGGGACATCAGGGTGTCAGCCAGAGGGGCGTCTGGGTGTCAGTTAAAGGGGCGTCGGGGTGTCAGCCAGAGGGGCATCTTGGTGTCAGTCAGTGGGGTGTCCGAGTGTCAGCCAAAGAGGCATCAGGGTGTCGGCTAGAGGGGCATCTGGGTGTCAGTCAGAGGGGCATCTGGGTGTCAGTCAGAGGGGCGTCTGGGTGTCAGTCAGAGGGGCGTCTGGGTGTCAGGCTGAGGGGCGTCTGGGTGTCAGAGGGGCTTCTGGGGTGTATCCTCCTTTTAAGGGTCTGGGAAATGTTTTGAAGATGTGAACCGTTAGGTAGCACGTAGCAGCCACAATTCTCTAGGGGTGGAACCCTATTTGAGGCAACCAAGACACCCAGGCTGAGCACGTTTCTTGCTAAACTCCCGGCATTCAAGACAGGGAAAGAAATTAAATCCCTCCCGGTGTGAGAGCTTTATATTGTCCTGCTGCAATTTAACCACTTCGTGCCGGGACCTCCGAATCCGGAGCTCCGTTGGCTTGACTATGCGATGGGGCCCTCTGAATCTTGGCACCACTATTGTCCACATTCTAAACAAAGACTCTGTTCAGCTTAGAACAAAGTAATACGAATCAGTACAAAGACCCTTTTTGACGCAAGTTGCCACATGAATTGCAAGATTAGCAGCAGTAATTGTGCAATTGTGGGACTTTTACTGATGAGGATCGAGGGATACTGTCCTGCCGCTGAAAGCACGCGGGGGACATTGTCTTTGCATGCCACACAGCCCAATGGTCGTCGGTCTGGCATTGGAATTCCCCCCACATTTTTTACCGTAATCTGTACGCTCGGTTGTGGCTGACCAACTCGAAGATTTGACTGCCTGGAGTGGAGGCTGGAGTCTGCTGTCAGGGATTGACAGCAGCGTACAAGCATGCACAATGGGCCCTTTCTCGAACGGATAATCTCTTTACAAAAGCCACAACAACGTCCGAATTGTGCCAGGTTTTACTCTCTCGTACCCATAGTATACCCTTATCGATTTATTTCACAGAAATATATTGTTCCGATTTTTTTAGCGAAATTTGAAAATTATGCATTGTTCAAAAACCCCCGTATGGCGGTCATCGGCGCTGAAACCCCCCCCCCCCCCACTCGGCACAAAGTGGTTAAGCCGTGTCTGTATTCGTTGGCTACGGCTGGAAGCAACACAAAAAGTGTATGGAATTGCCTGGCCAGCTGCTGCCAGAGATGACCAGAGACCCATGTGTTGTTTGAAGCCGTACCCTGGGAATGTGGTTGAGAGGCTCAGTATTGTCTGTAAGTTTCAGTTGAAATGTTAATACCGAGTTCGAGGCACAGAGTTTCCCGAGCAGAGGTTTGGTTCACACAGTCAGTGATGCTCTACCTGATGGATGTTAATGATGGCACTGACAGGTATAATTTCCATATAGGGCCACAAGGCATGTCCAAAATAATGGCCTGATTTTTTATTTTTTTTGGGGGGGGGGTGAATTTTTTGTGCGCTGCTTTTTATGTTTATGGAATGCGTTCCCTTCACTGGAGTTGAAGCATTATTTTCTCAGAAACTCAGAAATAGAGCCATTATTGCGATGATTTTTTTTCTCCAGAATGGAGCCAGTTTTCCAGCTATGGTTTCGTATCCACATTGAACTTCTTGTCACCATTATCCAGTGAGCATGTACTGTGGACCGTGATATGAAATGTATATAGACAAGTTAAGACAACCCTATTATTAAATAACAATGGAAAATCTAGCCATATTTTTCCTCTGTCAAAAGATTTATTCTTTTAGTATTTATAAACCCTTATCTTATGCTCCATCCCCCCATAAAAAAGTCATCCCTCAACTCAGTCAAATATAAAAACCATTGGAGATATCAGTGTAAAACATCACTTTGTACATGTTTGATGTCTATCCATGCATACGTTGTTAAAGGGAGGGTACACCATCTTGCTAAGTGCTCAATTTCCGGACATTCCAAAGAAAGGGGAAATTACTTACTCAGCAGGAAGTTTGTAATGGTATCAGACATGCCGTGAAATATTAGCGCTAAAAAATCAGCCGTTTTCAAGAAAAGACGTGTTTTTTTTATATTTCCAATGATTGCTCCGCCGAGCGATCGTTGGGACGAAAAGTTCATTTTACAAATAATGCCCTCTGAGTCTGAAAAAGTTAGCATATCGTTTCCACGGTTTTTCTCATGGCATGGTTGACTGATTGAGCAGAAATGTACGCAGGTGTGTCATTTTATGTATACAGTGAGTTTAACGATGGAGGAATAAGAACAACATATTCCTCCATGGTTTTACAGCGACATATGGAAGCGATTGTTTGACCTTCGCAAATGGTTTACCTTACCTTTAATAGTAAATCCTGCAGTATGTTAAATCATGGTTAATTACAGTATGTTACCCAGCCTTGTTACCACGGTTTAGTGTCATTTCCCCCACTATTGGGGGGAAATGGATTTGCTTCCCCGGTACATTCTCGGTCCAAGTGGGATCGTGCCGACAACTACATGTACCACAGTGGAATGCGGGGTCAAGCCAGTTCTACCCGGGCAAGCTAAGCAAAGTAAACGCACTCTATGAAAAGGTGCGTTACTAAACGGGTGGCTAACACAGTAACAGTAAGTCTTTTCCGAACATAATTATTGGCTGCAGCTACACGCAACACGCAACCCTATGGGAACTTCCAGTATTCGCGTGTACTGTCAGGCCGTAGCCAATGATATCGGACGCAGGTTATCGCGATAGAGCCTTGTTCAAGTCGTTGGGCGACTTTTTAAAACCCGGCCGGCCGTGTTGCATGCATAAATACGGTATGATGTTTTGCACTATAGGCATATAGTATAGTTCTATGCCATTATTATAATTATCCGCTCGGCTTGCGCACGTCATGCATGCCCCATTCCCCAGCCGGTAGCTAACAGGTCGTGTGTGTTGGATGATAAGGGGAAATTGAATAACTTATTAATAATTAATGAGGAAAATTTAAAGATTTGACTCGCTTTCCAACGGGGAAAAAAAAAATTGCTAGCGCCGCGGCCTGCATGCCGTGAATGGACTGCTTGGATCCGGCATGGTATAGGCCCACATTATTGTAGTGCCGTGGTTAGTGTTCTTTGAGTCTGGGTCTCTGACAGATGCTGACAGATATACCTATATTTTGACCGCATTTTCATTTTATGTAAGCTGAATCTTTTTTCAGTTATAGAACGACGAGAGTATTGAAACCGGGGGAAAACGTGGTGAGTATTTTTTGTGTGATGCGGACTGTTCAGTTGAACGACACCCTGTACTAGTTCGAATTGAAGTGAATACGCAAACTGCTCGAATTGAGATAAGTGGCGCGAGTTGTTGATGAGAGTGGCAGTGGCCAGGTCCCGCGAGAGCCATTAGTCTCGCGAGAAAGTATCACCTACTCGTCACCACAGCTGTTCGCTTCATCGCCTCAGTCACTGTGGGATGCAGACCTGCACCCAAACTATACTCTCTCGCCTTCGCTCGTGCAACTGACACCTCGTTCGAAGTGACGTCACGTTTCGCGCGCCTATCGGGCCTCGCCCGTTGACCAACTAAATCAGGGTTTCCTTCCTAGGACGAATGAGGCCGGGGCTTCCCATGAATGGTAGCGGTATATGTTTTATATCATAGTTATTATTAGTTGGCTAGACTAAAATCGATGGTTATCCTAACCAATAATTATTCGTTAAAACCGCTTCGTGACCCAAGCGAAAATGGCCTATATCGGAAAACTAGTGGGGGAAAAATACGACAACGTTTACAGTCATGTACTTCGGTTACAGATAGGCTACACTGTACCCGATTTGGTATCATCTGGATCAGAGACCTAAATAATTAGAAGTCTTCGAAGAAATGGAAATGCTGGATTGGAATGTTGTTTTCAACAGTTGATATTGGAGAGCAAAGAAATTGTATGTGTTTATACAGTCCTCTCGCATTGGAAGTAATACTTGGTTATCAGCCTAAATGAATTGGAGCTAGTGTGACGCCAATGAAAGGCGCCGCTGCGGTTTGTCACAGTGTCGATGACCGTAACCCTGGTAGGCCTACCAAGGATAAAATAATGATCTAGTTCAGTGCATATGCAATGGCTGATTGGACTGCTTCGCGATCACATGTAGCAGCAACGATTTGAGGTAGGGTATAGGGCGTACATCATTTGCGAAGGTCAAATTAAAGAATCACTAATTCCATACTTCTTTTAACTGAACGTGTACATCAAAATACGCACTTGCACAAGTTTCGGCTCAATCCGTCAAACATGTGAGGAAAAAAACATGGAAATAAAACTAATTAGTGCCAACCTTTTTCAGACAGAGGGTGGTATTTTTGCAGTAAAAAGGAACTTTCTCAAATTTGGAATGTCTGGAAATTGGGCTCAAGTTAAATAGTATGGGACTTTCATGTTGCTGTGGTTGAAATGTTGTACCTAGTGACGATCATTTTGGTACGAGTATTTGAATATAATCATGTGGGCGGTCCCCCTGTTGAGATCGATGGACGAATCCATTTCGGCGGCCGGGTGCATGGGATGTTGAATAAGAGGCGTTTCAGAATAAACATCGGTTTTAAATGCCTTTGAGAAAGGTCCTGCCTATAGGATCGAAACGTTAGGCCCACTAAATTTTGAGATTTGATGTTTTAAATATTATGAATGATTTAGGCCCAAGTTATGCAACGGGACATGGTGCTATAGGCGTATAACAATGGAGGGTATACGTTCAACACCCATGGTCTAATTTTCTCCTTGAAGGAAATGCTTTCTCCAATCGTAACTAAAGCCGCGTCCGCACTGGACTTAAAATGGGTAAACTAACCGAGCAAATGGGTAAATTGACCATTTTAAGTCCAGTGCGGACAGCCAGAAAGTTTTCCTCCCAGGTAACTTACCCGACTCCAGTGGGTAGTTTAACCGACCAACTTCTGCCCGGTTAAATTGACCAGGTCAGTTTAACCGAGCCGAAAAGTCCAATCCGGACACGACGTCTCGGTAAACGACTCGGTAAAAAACCACATCCGGCGCCCCGCATTGCCAGAGGCCCTAAATACCACGTGACGTGCCATGGTCCCAATACAACAATGTTGTTTACTTTTCGAGCAGGGTCGACGTGTCGTAGTTTTATGGTATTTACATCCGGTGAAAGGTCACCACCATAGCGCCCTCTTGCGTTTATACGCGCCAGTCGGTTAGTTTTACTGCGTCGTCTCGGTTAGACCAGACTGATCCTGGCCCTAAATTTGGGCCTGAATTTCGGCTGGCCTGCACGTAAAGCGCTACGGTGTCCCAAACATGACACACAATATTTGAATTGTCGTTTTGCTAGTTTAAAAATAAAAATCAGAGGGATATTGTAATGCAACTTTGTGATAACATGTTTCTATACATAATCAGCGTGAATACTTGCTTTTCTTTTTCCCAAAACATATATTTTTCCGAAAAAATTGAATATACAGGATTTTACTTCAAATAAAACGAATCTAGAATACTCCTCTGTTGGAAAAGTGAGTGTACCCTACGCATTCCATTTAAACCTAATAAATTGGATATCATTTGAAAGAGTACAAAATTCTACAGAGGATGTAGGCGTTCCCGAGTTCATTGGTGCAACCGATCATTCAGCCTAACAAATTTAAAAATGACCCAAATCAACTTTCGGTCATAATCTCACTATACGCTAATATGCATTTTGCTGAGAGTTCCAAATACTCCTCTTTTGGAAAAGTAAGTGTACCCTTCGCATTTCACTAAAACCTATTAAATTGGATATCATCTGAAAGAGTACAAAATTCTACAGAGGATGTAGGCGTTCCCGAGTTCATTGGTGCAACCGATCATTCAGCCTAACAAATTTAACCTTGACCAAAATCCACTTTCGGTCATAATCTCGCTATACGCTAATAATTATGCATTTTGCTGAGAGTTCCAAATACTCCTCTTTTGGAAAAGTGAGTGTACCCTTCGCATTTCACTAAAACCTATTAAATTGGATATCATCTGAAAGAGTACAAAATTCTACAGAGGATGTAGGCGTTCCCGAGTTCATTGGTGCAACCGATCATTCAGCCTAACAAATTTAACCTTGACCAAAATCAACTTTCGGTCATAATCTCACTATACGCTAATATGCATTTTGCTGAGAGTTCCAAATACTCCTCTTTTGGAAAAGTGAGTGTACCCTTCGCATTTCACTTAAACCTATTAAATTGGATATCATCTGAAAGAGTACAAAATTCTACAGAGGATGTAGGCGTTCCCGATTTAATTGATGCAACCGATCATTCAGCCTAACAAATTTAACCTTGACCAAAATCAACTTTCGGTCATAATCTCACTATACGCTAATATGCATTTTGCTGAGAGTTCCAAATACTCCTCTTTTGGAAAAGTAAGTGTACCCTTCGCATTTCACTAAAACCTATTAAATTTGATATCATCTGAAAGAGTACAAAATTCTACAGAGGATGTAGGCGTTCCCGATTTAATTGATGCAACCGATCATTCAGCCTAACAAATTTAACCTTGACCAAAATCCACTTTCGGTCATAATCTCGCTATACGCTAATATGCATTTTGCTGAGAGTTCCAAATACTCCTCTTTTGGAAAAGTGAGTGTACCCTTCGCATTTCACTAAAACCTATTAAATTGGATATCATCTGAAAGAGTACAAAATTCTACAGACGATGTAGGCGTTCCCGATTTAATTTATGCAACCGATCATTCAGCCTAACAAATTTAACCTTGACCAAAATCAACTTTCGGTCATAATCTCACTATACGCTAATATGCATTTTGCTGAGAGTTCCAAATACTCCTCTTTTGGAAAAGTAAGTGTACCCTTCGCATTTCACTAAAACCTATTAAATTGGATATCATCTGAAAGAGTACAAAATTCTACAGAGAATGTAGGCGTTCCCGAGTTCATTGGTGCAACCGATCATTCAGCCTAACAAATTTAACCTTGACTAAAATCCACTTTCGGTCATAATCTCGCTATACGCTAATATACATTTTGCTGAGAGTTCCAAATACTCCTCTTTTGGAAAAGTGAGTGTACCCTTCGCATTTCATTAAAACCTATTGAATTGGATATCATCTGAAAGAGTACAAAATTCTACAGAGGATGTAGGCGTTCCCGATTGAATTTATGCAACCGATCATTCAGCCTAACAAATTTAACCTTGACCAAAATCAACTTTCGGTCATAATCTCGCTATACGCTAATATGCATTTTGCTGAGAGTTCCAAATACTCCTCTTTTGGAAAAGTGAGTGTACCCTTCGCATTTCACTAAAACCTAATAAATTGGGTATCATCTGAAAGAGTACAAAATTCTACAGAGGATGTAGGCATTCCCGATTTAATTTATGTAACCGATCATTCAGCCTAACAAATTTAACCTTGACCAAAATCAACTTTCGGTCATAATCTCGCTATACGCTAATATGCATTTTGCTGAGAGTTCCAAATACTCCTCTTTTGGAAAAGTAAGTGTACCCTTCGCATTTCACTAAAACCTATTAAATTGGATATCATCTGAAAGAGTACAAAATTCTACAGAGGATGTAGGCGTTCCCGATTTAATTTATGTAACCGATCATTCAGCCTAACAAATTTAACCTTGACCAAAATCAACTTTCGGTCATAATCTCACTATACGCTAATATGCATTATGCTGAGAGTTCCAAATACTCCTCTTTTGGAAAAGTAAGTGTACCCTTCGCATTTCACTAAAACCTATTAAATTTGATATCATCTGAAAGAGTACAAAATTCTACAGAGGATGTAGGCGTTCCCGATTTAATTTATGCAACCGATCATTCAGCCTAACAAATTTAACCTTGACCAAAATCAACTTTCGGTCATAATCTCACTATACGCTAATATGCATTTTGCTGAGAGTTCCAAATACTCCTCTTTTGGAAAAGTAAGTGTACCCTTCGCATTTCACTAAAACCTATTAAATTGGATATCATCTGAAAGAGTACAAAATTCTACAGAGGATGTAGGCGTTCCCGATTTAATTTATGTAACCGATCATTCAGCCTAACAAATTTAACCTTGACCAAAATCAACTTTCGGTCATAATCTCACTATACGCTAATATGCATTATGCTGAGAGTTCCAAATACTCCTCTTTTGGAAAAGTAAGTGTACCCTTCGCATTTCACTAAAACCTATTAAATTGGATATCATCTGAAAGAGTACAAAATTCTACAGAGGATGTAGGCGTTCCCGATTTAATTTATGCAACCGATCATTCAGCCTAACAAATTTAACCTTGACCAAAATCAACTTTCGGTCATAATCTCACTATACGCTAATATGCATTTTGCTGAGAGTTCCAAATACTCCTCTTTTGGAAAAGTAAGTGTACCCTTCGCATTTCACTAAAACCTATTAAATTCGATATCATCTGAAAGAGTACAAAATTCTACAGAGGATGTAGGCGTTCCCGATTGAATTTATGCAACCGATCATTCAGCCTAACAAATTTAACCTTGACCAAAATCAACTTTCGGTCATAATCTCGCTATACGCTAATATGCATTTTGCTGAGAGTTCCAAATACTCCTCTTTTGGAAAAGTGAGTGTACCCTTCGCATTTCACTAAAACCTAATAAATTGGATATCATCTGAAAGAGTACAAAATTCTACAGAGGATGTAGGCGTTCCCGATTGAATTTATGCAACCGATCATTCAGCCTAACAAATTTAACCTTGACCAAAATCAACTTTCGGTCATAATCTCGCTATACGCTAATATGCATTTTGCTGAGAGTTCCAAATACTCCTCTTTTGGAAAAGTGAGTGTACCCTTCGCATTTCACTAAAACCTAATAAATTGGGTATCATCTGAAAGAGTACAAAATTCTACAGAGGATGTAGGCATTCCCGATTTAATTTATGTAACCGATCATTCAGCCTAACAAATTTAACCTTGACCAAAATCAACTTTCGGTCATAATCTCGCTATACGCTAATATGCATTTTGCTGAGAGTTCCAAATACTCCTCTTTTGGAAAAGTAAGTGTACCCTTCGCATTTCACTAAAACCTATTAAATTGGATATCATCTGAAAGAGTACAAAATTCTACAGAGGATGTAGGCGTTCCCGATTTAATTTATGTAACCGATCATTCAGCCTAACAAATTTAACCTTGACCAAAATCAACTTTCGGTCATAATCTCACTATACGCTAATATGCATTATGCTGAGAGTTCCAAATACTCCTCTTTTGGAAAAGTAAGTGTACCCTTCGCATTTCACTAAAACCTATTAAATTCGATATCATCTGAAAGAGTACAAAATTCTACAGAGGATGTAGGCGTTCCCGATTTAATTTATGCAACCGATCATTCAGCCTAACAAATTTAACCTTGACCAAAATCAACTTTCGGTCATAATCTCACTATACGCTAATATGCATTTTGCTGAGAGTTCCAAATACTCCTCTTTTGGAAAAGTAAGTGTACCCTTCGCATTTCACTAAAACCTATTAAATTCGATATCATCTGAAAGAGTACAAAATTCTACAGAGGATGTAGGCGTTCCCGATTTAATTTATGTAACCGATCATTCAGCCTAACAAATTTAACCTTGACCAAAATCAACTTTCGGTCATAATCTCACTATACGCTAATATGCATTATGCTGAGAGTTCCAAATACTCCTCTTTTGGAAAAGTAAGTGTACCCTTCGCATTTCACTAAAACCTATTAAATTGGATATCATCTGAAAGAGTACAAAATTCTACAGAGGATGTAGGCGTTCCCGATTTAATTTATGCAACCGATCATTCAGCCTAACAAATTTAACCTTGACCAAAATCAACTTTCGGTCATAATCTCACTATACGCTAATATGCATTTTGCTGAGAGTTCCAAATACTCCTCTTTTGGAAAAGTAAGTGTACCCTTCGCATTTCACTAAAACCTATTAAATTCGATATCATCTGAAAGAGTACAAAATTCTACAGAGGATGTAGGCGTTCCCGATTTAATTTATGCAACCGATCATTCAGCCTAACAAATTTAACCTTGACCAAAATCAACTTTCGGTCATAATCTCACTATACGCTAATATATGCATTTTGCTGAGAGTTCCAAATACTCCTCTTTTGGAAAAGTAAGTGTACCCTTCGCATTTCACTAAAACCTATTAAATTGGATATCATCTGAAAGAGTACAAAATTCTACAGAGAATGTAGGCAATCCCGAGTTCATTGGTGCAACCGATCATTCAGCCTAACAAATTTAACCTTGACCAAAATCAACTTTCGGTCATAATCTCACTATACGCTAATATGCATTTTGCTGAGAGTTCCAAATACTCCTCTTTTGGAAAAGTAAGTGTACCCTTCGCATTTCACTAAAACCTATTAAATTTGATATCATCTGAAAGAGTACAAAATTCTACAGAGGATGTAGGCGTTCCCGATTTAATTGATGCAACCGATCATTCAGCCTAACAAATTTAACCTTGACCAAAATCCACTTTCGGTCATAATCTCGCTATACGCTAATATGCATTTTGCTGAGAGTTCCAAATACTCCTCTTTTGGAAAAGTGAGTGTACCCTTCGCATTTCACTAAAACCTATTAAATTGGATATCATCTGAAAGAGTACAAAATTCTACAGACGATGTAGGCGTTCCCGATTTAATTTATGCAACCGATCATTCAGCCTAACAAATTTAACCTTGACCAAAATCAACTTTCGGTCATAATCTCACTATACGCTAATATGCATTTTGCTGAGAGTTCCAAATACTCCTCTTTTGGAAAAGTAAGTGTACCCTTCGCATTTCACTAAAACCTATTAAATTGGATATCATCTGAAAGAGTACAAAATTCTACAGAGAATGTAGGCGTTCCCGAGTTCATTGGTGCAACCGATCATTCAGCCTAACAAATTTAACCTTGACTAAAATCCACTTTCGGTCATAATCTCGCTATACGCTAATATACATTTTGCTGAGAGTTCCAAATACTCCTCTTTTGGAAAAGTGAGTGTACCCTTCGCATTTCATTAAAACCTATTGAATTGGATATCATCTGAAAGAGTACAAAATTCTACAGAGGATGTAGGCGTTCCCGATTGAATTTATGCAACCGATCATTCAGCCTAACAAATTTAACCTTGACCAAAATCAACTTTCGGTCATAATCTCGCTATACGCTAATATGCATTTTGCTGAGAGTTCCAAATACTCCTCTTTTGGAAAAGTGAGTGTACCCTTCGCATTTCACTAAAACCTAATAAATTGGGTATCATCTGAAAGAGTACAAAATTCTACAGAGGATGTAGGCATTCCCGATTTAATTTATGTAACCGATCATTCAGCCTAACAAATTTAACCTTGACCAAAATCAACTTTCGGTCATAATCTCACTATACGCTAATATATGCATTTTGCTGAGAGTTCCAAATACTCCTCTTTTGGAAAAGTAAGTGTACCCTTCGCATTTCACTAAAACCTATTAAATTGGATATCATCTGAAAGAGTACAAAATTCTACAGAGGATGTAGGCGTTCCCGATTTAATTTATGTAACCGATCATTCAGCCTAACAAATTTAACCTTGACCAAAATCAACTTTCGGTCATAATCTCACTATACGCTAATATGCATTATGCTGAGAGTTCCAAATACTCCTCTTTTGGAAAAGTAAGTGTACCCTTCGCATTTCACTAAAACCTATTAAATTCGATATCATCTGAAAGAGTACAAAATTCTACAGAGGATGTAGGCGTTCCCGATTTAATTTATGCAACCGATCATTCAGCCTAACAAATTTAACCTTGACCAAAATCAACTTTCGGTCATAATCTCACTATACGCTAATATGCATTTTGCTGAGAGTTCCAAATACTCCTCTTTTGGAAAAGTAAGTGTACCCTTCGCATTTCACTAAAACCTATTAAATTGGATATCATCTGAAAGAGTACAAAATTCTACAGAGGATGTAGGCGTTCCCGATTTAATTTATGTAACCGATCATTCAGCCTAACAAATTTAACCTTGACCAAAATCAACTTTCGGTCATAATCTCACTATACGCTAATATGCATTATGCTGAGAGTTCCAAATACTCCTCTTTTGGAAAAGTAAGTGTACCCTTCGCATTTCACTAAAACCTATTAAATTGGATATCATCTGAAAGAGTACAAAATTCTACAGAGGATGTAGGCGTTCCCGATTTAATTTATGTAACCGATCATTCAGCCTAACAAATTTAACCTTGACCAAAATCAACTTTCGGTCATAATCTCACTATACGCTAATATGCATTATGCTGAGAGTTCCAAATACTCCTCTTTTGGAAAAGTAAGTGTACCCTTCGCATTTCACTAAAACCTATTAAATTCGATATCATCTGAAAGAGTACAAAATTCTACAGAGGATGTAGGCGTTCCCGATTTAATTTATGCAACCGATCATTCAGCCTAACAAATTTAACCTTGACCAAAATCAACTTTCGGTCATAATCTCACTATACGCTAATATGCATTTTGCTGAGAGTTCCAAATACTCCTCTTTTGGAAAAGTAAGTGTACCCTTCGCATTTCACTAAAACCTATTAAATTCGATATCATCTGAAAGAGTACAAAATTCTACAGAGGATGTAGGCGTTCCCGATTTAATTTATGTAACCGATCATTCAGCCTAACAAATTTAACCTTGACCAAAATCAACTTTCGGTCATAATCTCACTATACGCTAATATGCATTATGCTGAGAGTTCCAAATACTCCTCTTTTGGAAAAGTAAGTGTACCCTTCGCATTTCACTAAAACCTATTAAATTGGATATCATCTGAAAGAGTACAAAATTCTACAGAGGATGTAGGCGTTCCCGATTTAATTTATGCAACCGATCATTCAGCCTAACAAATTTAACCTTGACCAAAATCAACTTTCGGTCATAATCTCACTATACGCTAATATGCATTTTGCTGAGAGTTCCAAATACTCCTCTTTTGGAAAAGTAAGTGTACCCTTCGCATTTCACTAAAACCTATTAAATTCGATATCATCTGAAAGAGTACAAAATTCTACAGAGGATGTAGGCGTTCCCGATTTAATTTATGCAACCGATCATTCAGCCTAACAAATTTAACCTTGACCAAAATCAACTTTCGGTCATAATCTCACTATACGCTAATATGCATTTTGCTGAGAGTTCCAAATACTCCTCTTTTGGAAAAGTAAGTGTACCCTTCGCATTTCACTAAAACCTATTAAATTCGATATCATCTGAAAGAGTACAAAATTCTACAGAGGATGTAGGCGTTCCCGATTTAATTTATGCAACCGATCATTCAGCCTAACAAATTTAACCTTGACCAAAATCAACTTTCGGTCATAATCTCACTATACGCTAATATGCATTTTGCTGAGAGTTCCAAATACTCCTCTTTTGGAAAAGTAAGTGTACCCTTCGCATTTCACTAAAACCTATTAAATTGGATATCATCTGAAAGAGTACAAAATTCTACAGAGGATGTAGGCGTTCCCGATTTAATTTATGTAACCGATCATTCAGCCTAACAAATTTAACCTTGACCAAAATCAACTTTCGGTCATAATCTCACTATACGCTAATATGCATTTTGCTGAGAGTTCCAAATACTCCTCTTTTGGAAAAGTAAGTGTACCCTTCGCATTTCACTAAAACCTAATAAATTCGATATCATCTGAAAGAGTACAAAATTCTACAGAGGATGTAGGCGTTCCCGATTTAATTTATGCAACCGATCATTCAGCCTAACAAATTTAACCTTGACCAAAATCAACTTTCGGTCATAATCTCACTATACGCTAATATATGCATTTTGCTGAGAGTTCCAAATACTCCTCTTTTGGAAAAGTAAGTGTACCCTTCGCATTTCACTAAAACCTATTAAATTCGATATCATCTGAAAGAGTACAAAATTCTACAGAGGATGTAGGCGTTCCCGAGTTCATTGGTGCAACCGATCATTCAGCCTAACAAATTTAACCTTGACCAAAATCAACTTTCGGTCATAATCTCACTATACGCTAATATGCATTTTGCTGAGAGTTCCAAATACTCCTCTTTTGGAAAAGTAAGTGTACCCTTCGCATTTCACTAAAACCTATTAAATTGGATATCATCTGAAAGAGTACAAAATTCTACAGAGGATGTAGGCGTTCCCGATTTAATTTATGTAACCGATCATTCAGCCTAACAAATTTAACCTTGACCAAAATCAACTTTCGGTCATAATCTCACTATACGCTAATATGCATTTTGCTGAGAGTTCCAAATACTCCTCTTTTGGAAAAGTAAGTGTACCCTTCGCATTTCACTAAAACCTAATAAATTCGATATCATCTGAAAGAGTACAAAATTCTACAGAGGATGTAGGCGTTCCCGATTTAATTTATGCAACCGATCATTCAGCCTAACAAATTTAACCTTGACCAAAATCAACTTTCGGTCATAATCTCACTATACGCTAATATATGCATTTTGCTGAGAGTTCCAAATACTCCTCTTTTGGAAAAGTAAGTGTACCCTTCGCATTTCACTAAAACCTATTAAATTCGATATCATCTGAAAGAGTACAAAATTCTACAGAGGATGTAGGCGTTCCCGAGTTCATTGGTGCAACCGATCATTCAGCCTAACAAATTTAACCTTGACCAAAATCCACTTTCGGTCATAATCTCGCTATACGCTAATATATGCATTTTGCTGAGAGTTCCAAATACTCCTCTTTTGGAAAAGTAAGTGTACCCTTCGCATTTCACTAAAACCTATTAAATTGGATATCATCTGAAAGAGTACAAATATCTACAGAGGATGTAGGTGTTCCAGAGTTCATTGGTGCAACCATACTTTCAGCCTAACAAATTTAACAGTGACCGAAATCCACTTTCGGTCATAATCTCGCTATACGCTAATATACATTTTGCTGAGAGTTCCAAATACTCCTCTTTTGGAAAAGTGAGTGTACCCTACGCATTCCACTAAAACCTATTAAATTGGATATCATCTGAAAGAGTACACAATTCTACAGAGGATGTAGGCGTTCCCGAGTTCATTGGTGCAACCATACTTTCAGCCTAACAAATTTAACAGTGACCGAAATGTCGATTGATGCAACTCAAACATGCAAAATGGAGTGTTTTTCTTGGAGTATGGAGTGTTTTTCTTGGTTCTTGAGGATTTCCTGTAAATTTAAATGAAACAGCACATCTAAAATGTGCATAGGCTATACAAATACAGTATAAACAACATGACGGTATATAATAAAGTGGGTTAAAACCGACCACGATGGTTACTAGACGAAATAAAACATGTGCTAACCATTATCGCAAACGGTACTGTCACGTTTCCAAACGAGGAGTATTTGGGGTCGTCATCAGTACAAGATAATGACTAGCAGCGTATAATGAGTTTCTGACCAATAGTGAATTTCGGTTAATTTGGTTAAATTTCGGTTAAATTTGTCATGCAGGCTGGAAGATCGGCTAAACTAGAAAAGTCGGGATGAGCAATATCCTCTGTAGAATTACGTACTCTTTGAGGTGGTACCATATTCCATGGTTTTTAATCAAATGCCGAGGGTACAGTTACTTTTCCAAATGAGGAGTATTTGGGGTTGTCAAGAAAATGACTAGAAGCGTATACTGTATAATGAGTTTTTGACCGAAAGTGGATTTTGGTCAATGTTAAATTTGTCAGGCTGGAAGATCGGCTGGAGTATGAACGTCGGGGTAAGTAATATCCTCTGTAGAATTTCGTACTTTTTCAGATGATACCTAATTTAATAGATTTTATTCAAATGCCGAGGGTACAGTTACTTTTCCAAATGAGGAGTATTTTGAGTTGTCAAGAAAATGACTAGAAGCGTATACAGTAATGAGTTTTTGACTCACGTCTATCAGACGCCCCCCTCCATTTCCCTGTTGGTAGCTCGTCTTTGCATGGGATTAAGACGTTGGTGCCTGCCAATAATTAAGGCGGGTTTGCGGCTTCCGTCACAAGCTGTTTATTGCGCAGGGCCTTTCTCCATGATTATACCTGCCACATGTGTTGTTGGTATAGCCGTGAGAATAAACAATATATTAGTCAAGTGGGATTATTGTTTGAGAGTGGACCCATGCGGAAACCTTCGACCCATCGGATGAAATTCGCAAGGTTGTGCGTGTTCAATTGCCTAACAATAAATTTTCTGTAACACAATGCTGATCACACTCCTCTGGCTGTTTGGCTGTTTTTGGATTATTTTTTGGAAAAAAAGTATAGGCCTAAAATGCCATGAGAAAACATGTTGTCAATTGGTTGACTCACATCATTATATAGAATATACCAAAGTGGATATAGGCAATTTGGAGTATCAATGTTACTATGAACAATGGTGCACAGGCCGGGGCCATTAAAAAATGAAATAGTTTTTGACCGAGAGTGAAGTCAAAGTTGTTCTTTTTGTCAATTGCCTATACGTCAATGTTAAATTAGTTGTCAGATGATATCTAATTTAATAGGTTTAAGTGGAATGCGTAGGGTACACTCACTTTTCCAAAAGAGGGGGTACATGTATTTCGAACTCTCAGCAAAATGCATATTAGTGTAAAGCGAGTTTCTGAACGAAAGTGGATTTCGGTCCTTGTTAAATTTGTTAGGCTGAAAGAAAGTTGCACTAATGAACTCGGGAACGCCTACATCCTCTGTAGAATTTTGTACTCTTTCAGATGATATCCTATTTATTAGGTTTAGGTGGAATGCGTAGGGTACACTCACTTTTCCAAAAGAGGAGTATTTCTAGTTCTCAGCAAAATGCATATTAGCGTATAGCGAGTTTCTGACCGAAAGTGGATTTTGGTCAAGGTTAAATTTGTTAGGCTGAATGATCGGTTGCATCAATTAAATCGGGAACGCCTACATCCTCTGTAGAATCTTGTATTCTTTCAGATGATACCGAATTTAATAGGTTTAGATGGAATGCGTAGGGTACACTCACTTTTCCAAAAGAGGAGTATTTCTAGTTCTCAGCAAAATGCATATTAGCGTATAGCGAGATTTCGACCGAAAGTGGATTTTGGTCAAGGTTAAATTTGTTAGGCTGAATGATCGGTTGCATCAATTAAATCGGGAACGCCTACATCCTCTGTAGAATCTTGTACTCTTTCAGATGATATCCAATTTATTAGGTTTAAGTGGAATGCGTAGGGTACACTCACTTTTCCAAAAGAGGAGTATTTGGAACTCTCAGCAAAATGCATAATAGCGTAAAGCGAGATTATGACTGAAAGTGGATTTTTGTCAAGGTCAAATTTGTTAGGCTGAAAGTATGGTTGCACCAATGAACTCGGGAACGCCTACAGCTTCTGTAGAATTTCGTACTCTTTCAGATGATATCCAATTTATTAGGTTTTAGTGAAATGCGAAGGGTACACTCACTTTTCCAAAAGAGGAGTATTTGGAACTCTCAGCAAATGTATATTAGCGTATAGCGAGATTATGACCGAAAGTTGATTTCGGTCATTGTTAAATTTGTTAGGCTGAATGATCGGTTGCAACAATTAAATTGGGAACGCCTACATCCTCTGTAGATATTTGTACTCTTTCAGATGATATCCAATTTAATAGGTTTTAGTGAAATGCGTAGGGTACACTCACTTTACCAAAAGAGGAGTTTTTGGAACTCTCAGCAAATGTATATTAGCGTATAGCGAGATTATGACCGAAAGTGGATTTCGGTCACTGTTAAATTTGTTAGGCTGAAAGTATGGTTGCATCTATGAACTCGGGAACGCCTACATCCTCTGTAGAATCTTGTACTCTTTCAGATGATATCCAATTTATTAGGTTTTAGTGAAATGCGTAGGGTACACTCACTTTTCCAAAAGAGGAGTATTTGGAACTCTCAGCAAAATGCATATTAGGGTATAGCGAGATTATGACTGAAAGTGGATTTTTGTCAAGGTTAAATTTGTTAGGCTGAATGATCGGTTGCTCCAATTAAATCGAGAACGCCTACGTTCTCTGTAGAATTTTGTACTCTTTCAGATGATATCCAATTTATTACGTTTTAGTGAAATGCGAAGGGTACACTCACTTTTCCAAAAGAGGAGTATTTGGAACTCTCAGCAAAATGCATAATAGCGTATAGCGAGATTATGACCGAAAGTGGATTTTGGTCAAGGTTAAATTTGTTAGGCTGAAAGTATGGTTTCACCAATGAACTCGGGAACGCCTACAGCTTCTGTAGAATTTCGTACTCTTTCAGATGATATCCAATTTAATAGGTTTTAGTGAAATGCGAAGGGTACACTCACTTTTCCAAAAGAGGAGTATTTGGAACTCTCAGCAAAATGCATAATAGCGTATAGCGAGATTATGACCGAAAGTGGATTTTGGTCAAGGTTAAATTTGTTAGGCTGAAAGTATGGTTGCACCAATGAACTCGGGAACGCCTACAGCTTCTGTAGAATTTCGTACTCTTTCAGATGATATCCAATTTATTAGGTTTTAGTGAAATGCGAAGGGTACACTCACTTTTCCAAAAGAGGAGTATTTGGAACTCTCAGCAAAATGCATAATAGCGTATAGCGAGATTATGACCGAAAGTGGATTTTGGTCAAGGTTAAATTTGTTAGGCTGAAAGTATGGTTGCACCAATGAACTCGGGAACGCCTACAGCTTCTGTAGAATTTCGTACTCTTTCAGATGATATCCAATTTATTAGGTTTTAGTGAAATGCGAAGGGTACACTCACTTTTCCAAAAGAGGAGTATTTGGAACTCTCAGCAAAATGTATATTAGCGTATAGCGAGATTATGACCGAAAGTGGATTTTGGTCAAGGTTAAATTTGTTAGGCTGAAAGTATGGTTGCACCAATGAACTCGGGAACGCCTAGAGCCTCTGTAGAATTTCGTACTCTTTCAGATGATATCCAATTTATTAGATTTTAGTGAAATGCGAAGGGTACACTCACTTTTCCAAAAGAGGAGTATTTCTAGTTCTCAGCAAAATGGATATTAGCGTATAGCGAGTTTCTGACCGAAAGTGGATTTTGGTCAAGGTTAAATTTGTTAGGCTGAATGACCGGTTGCATCAATTAAATCGGGAACGCCTACATCCTCTGTAGAATCTTGTACTCTTTCAGATGATATCCAATTTATTAGGTTTAAGTGGAATGCGAAGGGTACACTCACTTTTCCAAAAGAGGAGTATTTCTAGTTCTCAGCAAAATGCATATTAGCGTATAGCGAGTTTCTGACCGAAAGTGGATTTTGGTCAAGGTTAAATTTGTTAGGCTGAATGATCGGTTGCATCAATTAGATCGGGAACGCCTACATCCTCTGTAGAATCTTGTATTCTTTCAGATGATACCGAATTTAATAGGTTTAGATGGAATGCGTAGGGTACACTCACTTTTCCAAAAGAGGAGTATTTCTAGTTCTCAGCAAAATGCATATTAGCGTATAGCGAGATTTCGACCGAAAGTTGATTTTGGTCAAGGTTAAATTTGTTAGGCTGAATGATCGGTTGCATAAATTAAATCGAGAACGCCTACATCCTCTGTAGAATTTTGTACTCTTTCAGATGATATCCAATTTATTAGGTTTTAGTGAAATGCGAAGGGTACACTCACTTTTCCAAAAGAGGAGTATTTGGAACTCTCAGCAAAATGCATAATAGCGTATAGCGAGATTATGACCGAAAGTGGATTTTGGTCAAGGTTAAATTTGTTAGGCTGAAAGTATGGTTGCACCAATGAACTCGGGAACGCCTACAGCTTCTGTAGAATTTCGTACTCTTTCAGATGATATCCAATTTATTAGGTTTTAGTGAAATGCAAAGGGTACACTCACTTTTCCAAAAGAGGAGTATTTGGAACTCTCAGCAAAATGTATATTAGCGTATAGCGAGATTATGACCGAAAGTGGATTTTGGTCAAGGTTAAATTTGTTAGGCTGAAAGTATGGTTGCACCAATGAACTCGGGAACGCCTAGAGCCTCTGTAGAATTTCGTACTCTTTCAGATGATATCCAATTTATTAGATTTTAGTGAAATGCGAAGGGTACACTCACTTTTCCAAAAGAGGAGTATTTCTAGTTCTCAGCAAAATGCATATTAGCGTATAGCGAGTTTCTGACCGAAAGTGGATTTTGGTCAAGGTTAAATTTGTTAGGCTGAATGATCGGTTGCATCAATTAAATCGGGAACGCCTACATCCTCTGTAGAATCTTGTATTCTTTCAGATGATACCGAATTTAATAGGTTTAGATGGAATGCGTAGGGTACACTCACTTTTCCAAAAGAGGAGTATTTCTAGTTCTCAGCAAAATGCATATTAGCGTATAGCGAGATTTCGACCGAAAGTTGATTTTGGTCAAGGTTAAATTTGTTAGGCTGAATGATCGGTTGCATAAATTAAATCGAGAACGCCTACATCCTCTGTAGAATTTTGTACTCTTTCAGATGATATCCAATTTATTAGGTTTTAGTGAAATGCGAAGGGTACACTCACTTTTCCAAAAGAGGAGTATTTGGAACTCTCAGCAAAATGCATAATAGCGTATAGCGAGATTATGACCGAAAGTGGATTTTGGTCAAGGTTAAATTTGTTAGGCTGAAAGTATGGTTGCACCAATGAACTCGGGAACGCCTAGAGCCTCTGTAGAATTTCGTACTCTTTCAGATGATATCCAATTTATTAGATTTTAGTGAAATGCGAAGGGTACACTCACTTTTCCAAAAGAGGAGTATTTCTAGTTCTCAGCAAAATGGATATTAGCGTATAGCGAGTTTCTGACCGAAAGTGGATTTTGGTCAAGGTTAAATTTGTTAGGCTGAATGACCGGTTGCATCAATTAAATCGGGAACGCCTACATCCTCTGTAGAATCTTGTACTCTTTCAGATGATATCCAATTTATTAGGTTTAAGTGGAATGCGTAGGGTACACTCACTTTTCCAAAAGAGGAGTATTTGGAACTCTCAGCAAATGTATATTAGCGTATAGCGAGATTATGACCGAAAGTGGATTTCGGTCACTGTTAAATTTGTTAGGCTGAAAGTATGGTTGCATCTATGAACTCGGGAACGCCTACATCCTCTGTAGAATCTTGTACTCTTTCAGATGATATCCAATTTATTAGGTTTTAGTGAAATGCGAAGGGTACACTCACTTTTCCAAAAGAGGAGTATTTCTAGTTCTCAGCAAAATGCATATTAGCGTGTAGCGAGATTATGACCGAAAGTTGATTTCGGTCATTGTTAAATTTGTTAGGCTGAATGATCGGTTGCAACAATTAAATTGGGAACGCCTACATCCTCTGTAGATATTTGTACTCTTTCAGATGATATCCAATTTAATAGGTTTTAGTGAAATGCGTAGGGTACACTCACTTTACCAAAAGAGGAGTATTTGGAACTCTCAGCAAAATGCATTTTATAGCGTATAGCGAGATTATGACTGAAAGTGGATTTTTGTCAAGGTTAAATTTGTTAGGCTGAAAGTATGGTTGCACCAATGAACTCGGGAACGCCTACAGCTTCTGTAGAATTTTGTACTCTTTCAGATGATATCCAATTTATTAGGTTTAGGTGGAATGCGTAGGGTACACTCACTTTTCCAAAAGAGGAGTATTTCTAGTTCTCAGCAAAATGCATATTAGCGTATAGCGAGTTTCTGACCGAAAGTGGATTTTGGTCAAGGTTAAATTTGTTAGGCTGAATGATCGGTTGCATCAATTAAATCGGGAACGCCTACATCCTCTGTAGAATCTTGTATTCTTTCAGATGATACCGAATTTAATAGGTTTAGATGGAATGCGTAGGGTACACTCACTTTTCCAAAAGAGGAGTATTTCTAGTTCTCAGCAAAATGCATATTAGCGTATAGCGAGATTTCGACCGAAAGTTGATTTTGGTCAAGGTTAAATTTGTTAGGCTGAATGATCGGTTGCATAAATTAAATCGAGAACGCCTACATCCTCTGTAGAATTTTGTACTCTTTCAGATGATATCCAATTTATTAGGTTTTAGTGAAATGCGAAGGGTACACTCACTTTTCCAAAAGAGGAGTATTTGGAACTCTCAGCAAAATGCATAATAGCGTATAGCGAGATTATGACCGAAAGTGGATTTTGGTCAAGGTTAAATTTGTTAGGCTGAAAGTATGGTTGCACCAATGAACTCGGGAACGCCTAGAGCCTCTGTAGAATTTCGTACTCTTTCAGATGATATCCAATTTATTAGATTTTAGTGAAATGCGAAGGGTACACTCACTTTTCCAAAAGAGGAGTATTTGGAACTCTCAGCAAAATGTATATTAGCGTGTAGCGAGATTATGACCGAAAGTTGATTTCGGTCATTGTTAAATTTGTTAGGCTGAATGATCGGTTGCAACAATTAATTTGGGAACGCCTACATCCTCTGTAGAATTTTGTACTCTTTCAGATGATATCCAATTTAATAGGTTTTAGTGGAATGCGTAGGGTACACTCGCTTTTCCAAAAGAGGAGTATTCCAGATTCGTTTTATTTTGAAGTCAAATCCTGGAGATTCATTTTTTCTGGAAAATATAGGTTTTTGTGGAAAAAAAACAAGTATTCAAGCTGATTGTGTATAGAAGCATGTTATCACAACGTTGCAGTACAATTTCTCTCTTATTTTTATTTTTAAACTATGAAAAAATCAATTCAAATATTGTGTGTCATTCATGGGACACCGTAGCGCTTTACGGGCAGGCCAGCCGAAATTCAGGCCCAAATTTAGGGCCAGGTTCAGTTTGGTCTCGGTTAGTTTACCCGAGTCGAAAGTCCAAGTGCGGACGCCGGGAAGATTTACCCATTGGAATGTTACCCACGGGCTCGGTAAAAAATAAGTCCAGTGCGGACGCGGCTTAAGCCTCCTGTGATCCTGCTAGTACTAGTCCCGTCGCTTTGCTGCGTGCCGTGTGCCTGCAGTCCACGTGCTCACTAGGTGTCTCTCTGGCAGCGTCAGCCCCCTTTAGGAATGTTGCCGAACTTTGAAGGGAGCCGAGCTCCAAAGCAGCATGATTATAATTACGAGAACGCATTTCACGAGGGTAGCATTAGCACGTGGACTGCAGGCACACGGCAGGCAGCTCAGCGACGGGGCGGGACCGGTACCAGCTTCCGCGTCGTGGTTTGGTGGGCATCCACTCTGCACTAAGGGAGTCCACTCAAGCGTGCATCGACGAGGGCGGTGTAACATCACCTCCACTAGGTAACGATCTGGTGAGAGTTGGATATACACGTAACAAAATGCTCATACCTTGGTCATAATACTATAGTACTTTGCCAGTACTAGACTAGACCATAGAGCAAGTCTCTTTCCTTGCTCTATGACTAGACTACAACTACAGAACTAGTACTACTACTCAAGATACTAGTAGTACTACTAGTTGAACTTGTACTAGTACTAGGCCTAGTACAGAAGTAGTAGCTAAATCTAGTAAGTACTAGTACTGACTACTGAGTACTGCACTACAGTACTGCTACTGCTAGTACAATACTGTCAATACTATACTAGCACTACTGCCGTAGAACTAGTTATGTTATGGTAATAGTAGTAGTACTACTACAGTACTAGTACTAGTAGTAGTACACTACTACACTGTAGTAAGTATAGTAGTACATGTAGTACTAATGCTACATCATAGTACTACTTTTTTGCCAGGCAATGACTATTGTCTGCATTTAACAATTAAATATACACTGGTAGTACCATATATAAGTGTACAAAAATCATGATGGACATGCATGTGATTCTATTTTTCAGTGAACAATACATGACCTACGGCTACAGCAGTGCCCATTCAGTTTTACCGGTTACGGTGTATAGAAAAGTCCTTGGGTTCAAAGTTCCATTTCTTATCTCCTAGATGTAAGTTCGACAGCAAAATAGATTTTTATTCTGGCAGTTGGCTTTCTTTGACTGGGCCTCAGGCTATTGGTGAGCTATAAATGTCAAACAGATGTGTTACTAGGCCCGCCAAAGAACCTTGGTTGTTGTTTTTTTCCACGTTGCTTATGCTTATCACTGGGAGCTGGTTGAGAATTGTCTGTGAAGTGTGAGTATGATGCATTTTGCTGTGGCTAATTACGTACTTCTATAACTAGTGATCAGGGTTTCCCCCAGTGGAGTTTTGTGAGTCTGAGGTGGCAACTGACAACCGGTAATTCACTCTGTAGATGTGCTATGTTGAGGTTCCAAGGGTCATAAGATTGTATAGGGGATGAGTCTAAAGCACAGTAATAATGACGGGGCTCATACATACAGCTATGTGCAAGGAAACTGAGGTGCTATTGTTTTTGTCGGTAGTTTTTGACCCCTGAGATGGCAAGGTTTGGAGACCTGAGGTGGTCCATTGGGTGAGGTAGGCCACCTCACTGTTTGATATGCAGGGCAAACCCTGCCAGTGATACTCCAATGCAATAGCTCTCTATTTGCAAGTGAATCCCTGCGTAAGCACTCTTCAACACTAAGTATGATTTCTGCCACATGCACCTTTCCACATTCCACACTAGCATAGCAACAGGCAGACCTGTTTGATGAAAGAAATGTGTAACAGAATTATCAAAACTTACAGGAGGGCGTGACGCACGTTTCGATCCTAGTACCAGGACCTTTCTCAAAGGACAGCCCAGATGGTAAGAGCACTGGTATGCAAATTAAAACCAGAGGGCCTGAGTTCAGGTGATGGCCCAGTTAAGGTTTCCTTTTTCCTTTGCCATTTTTCAAAAAAGTAGGCCTATTGAATTGGAAGGCGACTTATAACTCAGACTCAGACCCGGTCAAAAATGACTCAACCTTGGACTTGCACTTGATAATTCGTGGCTCAAATACGAGAATATTTTTTTTATCTGGATGTGTTAGCTATTCCCCGACTTTCTTTTACATTTGAAACAAAGGTTTTAAGCCGCAAGAATGCCGTACAGCGCAAGGCAGAGAAAAGGCCCAGGAGCACAGGCTGCAAGGCCATCAGGAGGAAGATTGTCAAAACAAGACAACAGAAGGTATCAAGCTGACACAGAAAGCTGAAACGTATCCACTCAGCACTCCTTTAAAGGCCCAATACAACATTGAGAAGATCAGGAAACATCAATGTCCACAGATTTCCTTCTTTTTTACACAGTTTGTAGATGGTCACGATAGAATCCTCATGTTGAAATCTTACAGTCTGGGATTCTGTGCTTTTCGAGAAATCTTCACTCAAACATTGACAAATATTTTTTTTCTCGCGAGTAATAAACTATTTCTTACACTACAGAACGGTGCGAAAACCGTGACGGGTTTTTGCCTTTTTCTACTTTATGATTACCATTTGAGCTAAAACCTTCGCAGTATTGCTTTTTGGGAATGTTGAATGGTTTAACACACAAACTGTGACAATCTCTTGACCTTAACCGATGTTGATACATGGTGTCATCGCAAACCTTCCTATATTGATTCACCCACCATGCAAAGCCTTAAGTCTCATTTGTTGTAAAGGGCATTTAATCTGAAAATTTGGGGATTGGAATAAGTGGTTGGATCCGTTAGACAAAGGCAAATGGAGTGCATTCACTGCATTGGTATGGCCATGTGTCAAGGGAGGAGGATGATCATGTTTTGAGAAGGGCGTTTGAGTTTGAGGCGGATGGTGAGAGGAGAAGGGGACGACCAACGAGGACATGGAAGGAGCAAGTGGAGGAGTAGAGTAGGAGGATTGGGCTGAAGAGGGTGGAGGCGCTGAATCGAGCGAGATGGAGGGGATGGAGTAATGGAGGTTGCTGTGAGTGTGAGGTAAATCCGGCCCCCTGTTAACGGAAACAAAACCTTTGAAATGGCTGCTTTGAATGGAAGTTGTCAAATACATGTACGTAATTGTCATGGAATTCAAGGTCCTACCCTCAGAAGTGATTACAGGCTGTTCATGGCAGAGGTAGCAAGATGGCCAGGGACAATCTCGGTGGAACAACTTCTGGGTTGTGATGACTGCCAAAAAAAATCAGTTTTAAAAGTCACTCTCCAATGAGTGAGGCAGGCTGGCTGCACACTTATCAATCAGGCTTCTCTCTCCACCTCTTTCTCTCCCCACCTCTCTCTCTCCATCTCTCTCCACCTCTCTCTCTCCACCTCTCTCTCTCTCTCTCCACCTCTCTCTCTCTACCTCTCTCTCCACCTCTCTCCCACTCTCTCTCTCTCTCTCTCTCTCTCTCTCTCTCTCTCTCTACCTCTCTCTCTCTCTTTCTCTCTTTCCACCCTCTCTCTCTTCACCCTCTCTCTCTCCACCTCTCTCTCTCCATTTTCAGGATCTCTTTGAGCAAGAACCTTGCCTTGTTTGCTGTGTCCATCGGAGCCCTCTCTGTTGTCGTGTATCTCCTCCCGTGCCCTATTGACCCCGTGGCTGTCAGGTTAGTCCTCCCAGCTCCCTAAGAGTCATGAAGATACATGTATTTCAGAATCTTGTTTCACACCACTGATGTGCATTTGTATTCAATCAGGGTTTTCTCTTCTCCACTCATAAGTGCTCTGCCCGTTTGCCCACCGCCAAAAGAAAAGAATACTGGCAGATCGAGCTGGATTCTAACCCGCAACTTTGGCTTTCAAGCGCAGACGTCAAAACCACTTGACCCCTGAGCTGGTCGAGGTCATATGGTGGATTCGAATCTGTATAGCGGCGGGTACCATGTTGCATCGGCAAATTGATAAGCCTTACACTTTTAAAGCATGGATTCACCATATAGAATGAATGCGATGACACCATGTGCATAATACCATTCAAGATTAAGTCCGCCACACTACCTCGACCAGGTCGGTGGTCAAGTGGTTAAGAAGTCTGCACTAGAAAGCCCGACTGGGGCTGCCTGAATTTTTTTCATCAGGCACCATGCAAAGCACTGGGCATTCAGTGCTTATAACGTCGAGCAGGGCAAACCCTCATTGAATTACATTCTCCTAGACGCGAACATCATATGTTGCATGCCCCCCCTTTAAGTTTTAGGGGAGTCTGTAAATGTAGCTTTTGACTCAAGCTCGTATGAATTGCGTTTGCGTCCCCAGCTTTCCAAACCCTCCTGCTTTAACCGGCCCCCTGGCACCCAACAAACTACTGCAGGAAGCAGACAGGCTCCTGCAGGGAAAAGTGATTGGACCCGAAGCATTGGAATATCACGATGGTAAGTAAAGCCGTGTTGGCACTGGACGTTTTTTGTTTGTTACTGAGACCATGGGTAACATTCTAATGTGGTTTTTTTTAATAGACTACTGAGACATCGTATCCGCATTGAACTTTTCGCACACGATTAAACTGACCTGGTCAAGTTACCTGGACAGAAGTCAGTCGGTTGGTGGGGAGCCAGAACCCAGGGATGTCAATGCCACTGTCCTGGTTAAGGTTGTTGAGTCTGATGTGGATGTCCTCCCGGTTGCGCCTGGTGTACCAGTGTTGCTTTCGGTCGATACACCGCACATCATCGACGGGACAGCGATATTGACATCCCCAGGGCTGGCTTTCCACAATCCGACACCGCGACCATCACCCCACCACGGGCGGGGCCACCGGAGGACGTCAGAGCCGCGCGCCAAACCGCATGGTCACCACTTCGACGTCCGCACACCGGCGCACAGAAGCCGGCGGACTGGATATAAACGGACACTGCGGCATCCAATCTTCAGTTGCCTGTTGAAGGATGGCAGTACTAGCAACCGAAACGTCGCTACCAGCAACAAGACATCACGTGACTTTGATCACCTGTCTCCTTACCTGTACCACCACGATGAACAACCCTTTCATTTCTATTGATTCGGCTTTTAAATTGTTGGTATACATCTCATTATATAGGTGCAATATACACAGGAACGGCCGATGGAATGGTTTTCCGGATTGAGGGTGACCAGGTCACAACTGTGGCGAGGCTTGGCTCACCACCCTGCGGTAAGCTCGGTTTGAATCAGGAGAGTTGATTCATTGCTAAGAGAATGTGAGGAAGATGCTGCAAGTGTTTGAATGGCAGGCCCTTTTGCCAGCTTGAGCTTTATCTCTCTTCTTTTTTTATTTTTCTAGCAAATAAAGAAAACACTGACTGGAAACTTTTGAATGTAAAAAAAAAATGGCAAAACCAAAGTTGACTGGGCCAGGACTAAGTCCTTTCCTTTGTCCTCAACCTATTGCAGTGCATAATTTAAACAGAGCAAATTTGAAAAATGGCAATGAAAACTTTAACTGGTGGGGGATTTGAATCCAAGACCTTGGGTTTTGCGTACCAGTGCTCTTACCACCTCAGCTATCCAGCCGGCAAAGAAAGTTGACTGTTTGGGAAGGTTGCCATCTAAGAGCTGGGTAGCTCAGATGGTAAGAGTGCTGGTATGTTAGGCCAGAGGGCTCGGGTTCAAGTCCCGGTCCAGTAAACTTTTCTTTGCCATTTTTCAAAAATTAATTTGCTTTTTTTTCTCGGAAAATAGGACTTCAGAAAGATGAGCATACGTGTGGACGGCCTCTAGGAATGAAGTTCCATACTGATGGATATCTGTATGTCCTAGACGCATATCTGGGGCTCTTCAGAGTGAATGTGGAAACGGGTTAGTATCTGGCATTGTTTGGATATAAAGAAAAACAGGTAAAGCATGTCCCACAGTATCAATTGTAGTGTAGGGGATCGTGCCTTATTAGAGAAGCTACGGCATGATGAGGTAGGGTGGCCAGTTCCTTTCCTCGCTGCCTTTCAACCTTCCCCCAGCTCTATAGAGAGCTAGCAATGAGGGGAATGATATTAAGTATTGAAGTATCATGGATGTCCCATACTATCATTGTAGCATAGGTGTCTGTGTCTTATCAGAGAAGCACATTGACAAGGCCACGGCATGATGAGGTAGGGTGGCCAGTTCCTTTCCTCGCTGCCTTTCAACCTCCCCCAGCTCTATAGAGAGCTAGCAAGGAGGGGAGTGTTACTGAGTATTGATGGATTAAGGATGTCCCATACTATCATTGTAGCATAGGTGACTGTGCCTTATCATAGAAGCACATTTTACAAGGCCACGGCATGATGAGGTAGGGTGGCCAGTTCCTTTCCTCGCCGCCTTTCAACCTTCTCCCAGCCCTAAAAGAGAGCTAGCAATGAGGGGAATATTACTAAGTATTGATGGATCAAGGATGTCCCACACTATCATTGTAGCATATAGGGAATGGGGCCAATGTTGTCAACCTCCTAGTTAGTGGGCCATGGTAACTTGGTATTGCTCTTCTGATTGGCCACGGCATGATGAGGTAGGGTGGCCAGTTCCTTTCCTTTCAACCTTCTCCCAGCTCTAAAGAGAGCTAGGTATCCATTCACTGCTGGACGGACAGAGAGATTCGGGCCTCTCAAGAAAAAAATTGTCCACCGAGAACCGTCCTGAGTAATACACTGCCATCAGTCAAGACGAATGGACACCAACGACAATACCGTCTAAAGCCTCTGTGTTTACCCTTCACTTTCCATCTGAAAAGGTTCGACCCTACGGCTCCTGTCGGCAGCAGACCCTATCGGAGGCAAGCCCCCAAAGTTCCTGAATGATCTGGACATAGACGTCGACGGTGTCGTGTACTTCACCGACTCCAGCTACAAGTGGCAACGTCGAGAAAATAGATACGCCGTCCTCGAACGCACGTGCACTGCGAGGTAAGATTATTGCAAGCCTTTTGGATATTGGATTAATTTTTTGCCATCGCGGCCAAATGTCATTGAGGGAGACTGGGCATGTTTTAACCATTTTAGGTACCCATGATACCCATTTTTGATACCCATGTAGAATTTTTTTTTTTATTTATACAAAACCCAATCCCGCCAACTACGGTCAAGAATGACAAACGGCGCTGGAGGGAATTAAAAAATCTCACAAAAACAAAATACAACAGGCAAAGACCACACAGAGCAACATTAATAGGACTTTAGTAAAAGATGCCTAGAAATGTGCTGGGGAAATCTGAACTGTTACACTCCTATGTAACTTTTGCAAGGAAGTTTTTTTTAGATTGTTTGGGTTATGGGTTATAGGGCAGTTTGTAGTTCTCTCATGATGAGAACGTGTTTTGTAAACAAATCGAACAAATTAATCCAACAAATAAAGGTGTTTTTTTTACGACAGCTACAGTAAGTGTTTCAGATCAGTCTTAACCTTAACAAGACTAAATTGTCTTAACCACTTCGCGCCGGGACCTCCGAATCCGGAGGTCAAATGGATTGCCTTTGCAACGGGGCCCTCCGAATCCGGGCACCACTATTGTCCACATTCTAAACAAAGACTCTATTCAGCTTAGAACAAAGCAATAAGAATCAGTACAAAGACCCTTTTTGACGCAAGTTGCCACATGAATTGCAAGATTAGCAGCAGTAATTGTGCAATTGTGGGACTTTTACTGTGGAGGATCAAGGGATACCGTGCTGCAGCTGAAAGCACGCGGGGGACATTGTCTTTGCATGCCACACAGCCCAACGGTCGTCTGGCATTGGAATTCCCCCCACATTCTTTACCGTAATCTGTACGCTCGTTTGTGGCCGACCAACTCGAAGATTTGACTGCCTGGAGTGGAGGCTGGAGTCTGCGGTCAGGGATTGTCAGCAGCGTACACGCACGCACACACACGCGTCTGTTACGGTCCATTGACGACGCACAAAGGGCCCTTTTTCGAACGGATAATCTCTTGACAAAAGCCACAACGACGTCCGAATTGTGCCAGGTTTTACTCGATCTCTTGTACCCATAGTATACCCTTATCGATTTATTTCACAGAAATATATTGTTCCGATTGTTTTAGCAAGATTTTAAAATGATGCATTGTTCAAAAACCCCCGTATGGCGGTCATCGGCGCTGAAAACCCCCCCGGCGCGAAGTGGGGGCATGATGAACTGCAGTGTATCTTTTATTCATATTTTCAGGGCTTTGAGATTTGACCCCAAGACAGGGCAGAAATCTGTCATCATAGATGGACTGTGCTTTGCCAATGGCATTCAACTGTCTCCTGACCAAGATTTTCTGCTCGTAGCTGAGACAACACATGCCAGAATCCAAAAGTAAGTAATGGTTCCTAAAGCTAGCTGTTAGGGCAGGCCGGGCAGGCAGGCAAGTCGGGCAGGCAGGGCAGGCAGGCAGGGCAGGCAGGCCGGGCAGGCAGGCCGGGCAGGCAGGCTGGGCAGACAGGCAGGCAGGCAGGCAGGCAGGCACGCCGGGCAGGCAGGCAGGGCAGGCAGGCCGGCAGGCAGGCCGGGCAGGCAGGCCGGGCAGGCAGGCCGGGCAGGCAGGCCGGGCAGGCAGGCCGGGCAGGCAGGCCGGGCAGGCAGGCCGGGCAGGCAGGCCGGGCAGGCAGGCCGGGCAGGCAGGCCGGGCAGGCAGGCCGGGCAGGCAGGCCGGGCAGGCAGGCCGGGCAGGCAGGCCGGGCAGGCAGGCCGGGCAGGCAGGCCGGGCAGGCAGGCCGGGCAGGCAGGCCGGGCAGGCAGGCCGGGCAGGCAGGCAGGCAGGCAGGCAGGCACGCCAGGCAGGCAGGCAGGCAGGTAGGCAGGCAGGCAGGTAGGCAGGCAGGCAGGCAGACAGGCAGGTAGGCAGGCAGGGTAGATCTCAAAAATTAAGAGGGTCACACATTTGGATCCTAGCTGGACTTCTCTCAAGAGCATTCTACGTCAGACCCTCTACAATTTAATGTTATTAATCAAAGTCCCTGTTGCTTTACATAAATCCACCACATGAGTGACCTTGATCACTTCATTGAGAAAGAGGTTAAGGCATCTGCATATGGAAAAGCAGGGACTACAGGTTCATCATACTTGTTTGTATCTGAATGAAAGTGGGGGTGATATCCCTGGAGATATACGGCAGTCAATGGTATAATAGCTTCTGACTGGCGCCCCCAGACTAGTTGACTATTTTGGAAGGCCACCATCTAAGGTCTGGATAGCTCAGATGGAAGAGCACTGGTACGTTAATCCAGAGGTCTCAAGTTCAACACCCGGTCAAGTCAAAGTTTTCTTTGCCAATTTTTCAACTTCTTTTTGGTTTTCTATAATGTGCAGGTATTACCTGAAGGGGGAGAGAAAGGGCCAAGTGGAGATATTTGCCGACAACCTTCCTGGATTGGTGGACAACATCAGTCCCAGGAAGGCTGGGGGCTACTGGGTGTCCATGGCCGCAGTCCGCAAACAGCCACTGGCACTTCTTGATGTCATTGCTGCCAGACCGTGGATGAGTACGCTTTTCACAAAGGTAAAAAAGCCCTTGTTCCATTTTCCCCCATGCCCCGGTGTGTGGCTTGGGATGAAGTAAGCAGTTTTTCTTTGCCATTTTTCAATTTGTTGAAAAGGTTTTTTTTGGGGGGGGGGTTAGTATTCCTGCTGCAAAGCAGAGAAGCTGTTGTTTTTGTTCTGATTTTTTTGTCTTCTTTTTCTACACAAAAGTTGCAAAAGTACACATTTGTTTGGTTTCATTATTATCTAAGGTGCACTTATTTGCACTATAGTTGCACTTTATCTAAGTTGGGAAAAGGTGTATCCAAAAATTGCTGTCATTCAACTGTGGCGTCATCTCAGGGATGTTAATGAGGTCATGAACGATAAAAAAAAAGTTACATTCAATTGAGAATATTTTGCCAATGGAGCGAGATTCTGTTCATTGTTTCTATTGGGGATATGGTTTAGAAACACCTACAGCCAAAATCACATGACACAATCATGACGTCATAAAAATGCGGGATTTTTAAACCCATATTAGCCATTGGTCAATCCTCTTGAAAAATGGTGAGCAGTTAGCTGTTGTGCCTGACATTAAACATTTTAAAACTGGCACCATTTGAGCATTGTTTTGAATTATTATGATTTTTTTAATATTACATTGTATTATCAAGTCCCATAGACTTTGTGCATGAAAGGTGTGTGAGCATTTCAGGATTTGCATGAATGGCTATTTAAATATTTTAATATATTTTAATATGCTATTTAAAAAAAAAAAAAAGAGAACAGTCTGTGGAAAAGTTTTATGTTCTGTTTGCAAACAGACATTAATCTCTGGTTTTACTTGGTTGGGGTCGTCCAGTTAGTGAACCCAGAGCATTTGCTCAAAGTGCTACCCTCGCACGGCTTGGTGGTGGCCTTGGACAACGAGGGCGGTATTGTGGAGAGCCTCCACGACACGACTGGCCGCAACATTGCCTCGGTCAGCAGCGTCCTAGACACTGGTGGCCACCTCTACTTTGGCTCCTACTACGCCGGCTTTCTCGGGAGACTGAGCATGCCCTCAGCATCGGATGCCAAGCGCTGATTCCCGCCAGGTACGAATTGGGGATCACGTTTTTGAACTTTTAGACGATTGAGGTTTAGTTCTTTTCATCTGAAAGCACTCCCCTGATGAAAGGTAGAAGAATAGAAGTGTAATGTACTCTGTATTGTGTACACAACACATGCGCATTGTATCCTAAAATTTGGATGATTTAATGTCGTGAAATAAATCCACCACTGTACAAAATGGCAACTCTCTGTAGAACTGTCTGTTATTGACAACTAATGTGAACCTCAAAAATACACAACAGAAGTTTTGCATGGTGGGAGCACAATGGGACAAGTCTCTGGCAACACCACGTACATGTAAGTCATCCCATTTGAAACAGGGCACAGCCCTGAGAAGAGCCGGTACATCGACATTTCGGGCAGTGTGTTACTCTGCCAGTTTCTCCTGACCACGAGTAGATGAATTTTGCAGAATATTCTTGCAAAAGCTTCATCAGGGATCGGCCATTGATTACCTTTAATAATCAATTTTCTTTTAATTGGATACTTCACATCCCTCTTAAAGGGATGTTTTAGGTTGTTTCTTTTTCAACTAGGGGATAAATGAGGAAAATCTATTGAAATCATACCATTGTTCTTAATGTTTTAAAAATGTTGAATAATTTCATGCAATCAAAAATTATGTATAATTTTATATTACATATATATATAACTTGAAACCACAATATTGTATTTAAGCGTATCAAGTATTTGTTCATTCATGAATTACATATTATTTTTGTAATTATCAAAAATATACATATTATCTGCAAAGTGTGTGTATTCATCAGGTACACTTTTAATGATACATTAATTAACTGAAATTTTAACTGAAAATGTGTAAATTTAGTTTAACAATTTCTCTGCAATGTTGTTGCTAGGCTGAATCTGAAACGACGGCTATTGCTATGGGGGTCACCACGGGGAAACTGTCAGTCTCCGTTAACCACTTTGCACAGGGCCACTTTTTTTAGTGTCCTTAACTGCCACTTGAGTTTTTATGAATAAATTGCCATTTCCAAAACTCACTAAACAGCTAAGTCTATATATAAGCGAGTCAAACCTGGCACAATCGGATGTCTGTGGGACTTTTGTTATGCTTCATATTACTTTGTGGTAGGCTCAGAAGAGTCTTTGTTTAAAACGTAGACAGTAGCTGTGCCTAGATTCGAGTGCCGGGCGCATAGCAACACCACCAGTGCTCTGAAATCAGAGGTCCTGGCAAAAAGTGGTTAAAGCAGGGCATTCCTGCAGGAGGCATTGATTTTTTGTAAGCCCGTAGTAAAATAATATCTGGTTCAAAATTGTTTCAAAGTTCCCAGTCAGTTTTTCCTTTTTGTTTGACTCAAATTGAAAAAGCTGCATCCACTTTGTGTGATCCCCAGCTAGGTTTACAACAATTTTGCAAGGCAGTCAGACAAAATCAGCCTTTTCTGGCATAAATGAGGAAAATCTATTCAAATCATACCATTGTTCTTAATGTTTTGAAAATGTTGCATAATTTCATGCAATCAAAAATTATGTATAATTTTATATTACATATATAACTTGAAACCACAATATTGTATTTAAGTGTATCAAGTGTATCAAGTATTCCTTCATGAATTACATATTACATATTATTTTTGTAATTATCCAAAAATACATATATTATCTGCAAAGTGTGTGTATTCATCAGACTACATTTTTAATGATACATTAATTAACTGAAATTTTCTGAAACGACGGCTATTGCTATGGGGGTCACCACAGGGAAACTGTCAGTCTCCGTTAACCACTTTGCACAGGGCCACTTTTTTTAGTGTCCTTAACCACTTCGCGCCGGGACCTCCGAATCCGGAGGTCAATTGGATTGCCTTTGCGGCGGGGCCCTCCGAATCCGGGCACCACTATTGTCCACATTCTAAACAAAGACTCTTTTCAGCTTAGAACAAAGCAATATGAATCAGTACAAAGACCCTTTTTGACGCAAGTTGCCACATGAATTGCCAGATTAGCAGCAGTAATTGTGCAATTGTGGGACTTTTACTGTGGAGGATCGAGGGATACCGCGCTGCAGCTGAAAGCACGCGGGGGACATTGTCTTTGCATGCCACACAGTCCAACGGTCGTCGGTCTGGCATTGGAATTCCCCCCACATTCTTTACCGTAATCTGTACGCTCGTTTGTGGCCGACCAACTCAAAGATTTGACTGCCTGGAGTGGAGGCTGGAGTCTGCGGTCAGGGATTGTCAGCAGCGTACACGCACCCACACACACACGTCCGTTACGGTCTATTGACGACGCACAAAGGGCCCTTTTTCGAACGGATAATCTCTTGACAAAGGCCACAACGACGTCCGAATTGTGCCAGGTTTTACTCTCTTGTACCCATAGAATACCCTTATCGATTTATTTCACAGAAATAAATTGTTCCGATTGTTTTAGCAAGATTTAAAAATGATGCATTGTTCAAAAACCCCCGTATGGCGGTCATCGGCGCTGAAAAACCCCCCGGCGCGAAGTGGTTAACTGCCACTTGAGTTTTTATGAATAAATTGCCATTTCCAAAACTCACTAAACAGCTAAGTCTATATATAAGCGAGTCAAACCTGGCACAATCAGATGTCTGTGGGACTTTTGTTATGCTACATATTACTTTGTGGTAGGCTCAGAAGAGTCTTTGTTTAAAACGTAGACAGTAGCTGTGCCTAGATTCGAGTGCCGGGCGCATAGCATGCAACACCACCAGTGCTCTGAAATCAGAGGTCCTGGCAAAAGTGGTTAAAACAGGGCATTCCTGCAGGAGGCATTGATGTAGGCCCGTAGTAAAATAATATCTGGTTCAAAATTGTTTCAAAGTTCCCAGTTAGTTTTTCCTTTTTGTTTGACTCAAATTGAAAAAGCTGCATCCACTTTGTGTGATCCACAGCTAGGTTTACAACAATTTTGCAAGGCAGTCAGACAAAATCAGCCTTTTCTGGCATTTTGAACAATAAATATCAGTATTCTATTTCTCAGGACAAAATAAAAGAAAATTGCCTTGCACAAAACATCAAAATTCCTGCAACATACACAGTTATATCTGTGATTGTACTTCTACCTCCAATAAAAAAAAGTACTTCTGCATTCTGCTCCAAATGCATCACAATGCAGCGATTGATTCTACTGATTCTTCATCTCAGAAATTTGGAGTAAAAGTTAAGGTACAAATGTATAAATAATTGTCTGTTTTGAGTCTTAAAACTGGAGAGAGCCTGCTGTTGTGATCTGTGCATTTGCTATCAAAGGCAGAATCCATTCAATTGCTGCCTTTGAGGAAGGTCCTGCTAGGATCGAAAATTAATGTTAGGCTGCCACTCTCTCCGATCCAGTGCATAAATCTTGCAAACTGCCTACTGCCTAAAATGACCAAAATGCAAATATTAAAAAAAAATGGGAGGGCCGGCCTGATGTTTCAATCCTAGCAGGACTATTCTCAAAAGCCAAAGGTACTGCATTAGGGGTTTTCCCTGGAATTTTGTTAGTCTGAGGTGCCATCCAATCATTTGCTAGATGAATGCGCTTTGTATATTATAATTGTGTTAGCTTGATAGGGAATGAGTCTAAAGCACTGTCATTTGTGCCTGCTGAAAAAAAACTTTCTGCATCCCTTTGCACATACTGAATCACTTTTGCCTTGCTTTAATTTTTCTGGCCTGACTTTTTACCCCTGATGAGGTGGCATTTTTGCAGACAAATAGCTGAGATGGCCCATCACAGTAGTGAGGTGGACTGCCTCATAGTTTAATTGATAGGCAGTGGAAACCCTGCCCGCTGGGATCAAAAATGTCAGGTCCTCCAAATGTTTTGACATTCCCTCTATGTACATTCATTAAGATTAGCATTTGGGTCAGCAAACAGTTTGCAACAATTTGTTGTAGTCCTGTGTTTTGATTTATTACTGTAACTGAACATAATACCAATGCGAAGTATTTTGCAAACTACTCACTTGCAAGAATGACTTGAAATGCAAAACTTTTAAAATGTTGATTTGCCTGACATTTTTCCAACCTAGTGGAAAGGTCCCAGTAGGATCAAGAAGTTAGTTCCTTGTCCTTTTTGAGATTTATCAAAATCTCTGAGCTTCATGATTACAAAAAAACAAACCATGACACCGATTCTCATACTGCAGTAGCTTTGCCTACTACAGATTGATTGTCTCCATTTGTGGGCAATTTCACAGAGCTACTTAAGCACCCAAAATGCTGAAGCACAAAATGTCACAATTCACACTTTGCCAACCCAAACTTCACTTGTGTTTCATGCTGAGTAAAGAATTGTGGAATACAAGTCAGACACAATTGACATCGCGCCGTATAATATGTGCTTTGCACTCCTGTTTACACAGGGAAGAATTTAAAGTCAAACAAAGCAAACACTGACTGAACTTTTGAACAAATTGAAAAATTGGCAAAGAAAACTTGAACCCAAGACCTATGGATTAACATACCAGTGCTCTTCCATCTGAGCTATCCAACCCTTGGATGGTGGCCTTCACAAATAGTCAACTATAGTTTGCCAGGGTGAGGGCGTCAGTCAGAAGCAATTCAACCATCAACTGGCAAAAGATTGTTCATGTTTAGCAGATTTTCACACTTAAGCAGCTCTATATGAAATTGGCCCCTGATGGAAAAGGATCGTAAATCCCTGCAGACCAAGGCTAGTTTATGGTTAATTGGCTTTTAGCTGTTGCCTATATCGAAGGTGGATAAGGGCTGGTTAACCTTGCTGGTAGAGGGTTGGTACATGTATGTCTATGGAATGTTCAATCATCAGGGGGCTCAAAGTTAAATCCTTGTGCCTTCAGAGTGCCTCTGCCATTTAACTTATTGATCTTTCAATTGTATTCATTGATTATCTGTCACCATAGAATCATTTCATGTGTGTGGGTTGTTGTTTTTTCCATCCTGTAATCCCTGTGGCAGTAATCACTACTTGGACCAATGATCGTGAAACATCAGAGATATAACATGATGTTTGCGTCGAGGAGAATGTAATTCGGCGAGGGTTTGCCCTGCTCAACGTAATAAGCATTGAATGCTCAATGCTTGGCCTGATGTGGATCTTCATACAAATGTGCAGTGTACTTCATTTCATTCCAAAGGATGTCTTTTTATGTTGAGATTTGCTTTCTATTGCATCAGTTTATATCATACAGATACTATGTACTGTATATCCTCTTTTAATTTCCATAAAGATTATATTTTAGGGATGACAACATTGAAATAAATATTCATATCGATTGAAATTCATTGAATTTGGCCTGGGTTTGTATTTTTTCTTCTGATAAACATTGTGGAATGCAGTCTACCATTATCAAGTGATGATGCATCACTCATGGTAAACGCGTTGTTCAAAAATAAATCCCGAGGATACCCCGAGGATGTAGTTTCAGCAATGACTGCCGAAATTAGGTATCATAATTAGTATTGAATCATAATCAGACTGTTGCGAAACTGATCCACCCAGTAATGTGAAATATGTGAAAACCTGACCGTTTTAGCCACCAATTTATTCATTTCAAAAGGTAGAGGGCCTGACGTTTCGATAGTAGCAGGACCTTTCTCAAAGGCAAATTGACTAATTCTGTAATTTGAGTGTTTTATTTTTTTATTCATTTGTTTGGAAGGTCCTTAATTCAGGGTATATGTAAATGTGATTAGCACTGCATTGGCAGTATTAGATTTTATCCAGCATAATGAATACATATGCTATATTTAGTAAAACTGTCAGAGGTGTGAGGTTTTACAAAAACACAGAGGAATTACCGGTACTTTGGTAATGTAGGCCTACAACTACAGTACAAGATACTAGAGATTACTAATAATATTTCATGATACATGTACAATTACATCACTTTAATAAAGAGCTATTAATCCGTGCATGAACTACAATTAGACCCTCAAGGACAGCTGTATCGTTAGAAATCGATAAAAACGCTTCACAAATGACAAAAGTATGCCATTGAAAAAAACAGCAGGAGTCATTTCTGCTCAATTGCAGACAAACGAAGAGCAGACGACACTACGCTTGCATTGCCTTCCCAGCATCCTTAGCGAAACCACACAAATCATGGACGACGGTGGGAATTCGGGGAATTGTAGCGGACTCGGTAAGGACATTTTTTAACGATTCATTCGATTCTCACCGTTATTCGCCGCCATTGTGCGACGGACGGTAAGCCACCTTATCGGCTTCAGGATTTGGGAATTTTTCGGCCCTTGACCGAAGCGGAAGGAGCATGTGCAGGCGATGAAAATTCGGACCCGGCGCTATCTCCATGACTGTCAAAACAGTGCGTTCACATCACATGTAGGACATGCAATGTGCTGGGAGCCACACGTACACGGTGCACATACACATGTACTGTACACCGTGTAAACGATAGCTACAGTGTATTATCACATACTGTTAGTACTATCACTATCACTGTATCAGTATCATTCGAGCCCGGATTTGTTTGGGGTTTTTGTCTGTTTACACTTGGTTCGTTTACCCACCCTACACCCACAGAAATGTGCACTCAAGCATGTAGCAGCACAGGGGTGCTTTAATTATCGTTAAAACATTATTCATTATGGACAACGAAACACATTGCGTTGTGACTGTTTGAGTGACCATGGAGCTGTGATTGTGACGGTGTGAGTGATGATGGGCTCTGGCGGTGATACTGAATGAAAGCATCTCACCTAGGCTAGAGAGTAGAGGTGTGAAAACATCGGTCGCATCACCTTCAAATAATATTAATAGATTCTTTCTCAGTTTCTGATTTCATGACAGGCTCAGGGCCATTTATTTTCGGGCTATTGTTTTAGTTAATTTGGTTTTGTTACAAATATACTTCCCATCCCAAACGGGTAATTAGTAATACAGTTATACCATGGAGGAATAAGTCTCTACTTATTCCTCCATGGTTATACTATAATAATATTAATGATAGTTATGTAAATTTTATTTCCAAAATGAAAATAAGTTGTGTTGTAAACTGCTTACTGAGTGATGAGTGAAGTATTAGGCCTAATACTAATAGTAATATAATAATAATAATATTTAGAAAATATAATAACCCAAGATATATATATTCAAATCTCACATTTTTTGATAGCTTAAAAGTAAAAGTTGAATCCTAGCAGTAGCACTGCCACTAGCAGGACCTTTCTAAAAGGTACACTGTACATGTACATGTACATGTACATGTAGGCCTACTGCTTTAGGGTTGGAACATCAGATATTTTTAAAATTAATGTACATTGATTTGTTTCACGTGCATCTATGCATCACATGCATCTTCTTAGGCTACAAAATTTAAACTTTTGCCTTGATAATTTTAAATTTGCACAAAAGCAGTTTTTTACATCAATGAAACTTCATCAATGAAAGAAATATTTCTATTATTACTAAGTATAAGTATTACTTTTTCACATGTTTATGGTTTGGAAAAGAATTGGAAAACCACACACAAAATATGATATCACATTCTTGTTTACAATACATACAATAACAGTTGATAGTCTTTCACAGTTTTTCTGATTTCAACTTCAAGCAGACGGTATGAACATGGATTATCAGCAAGCATCAATTTAATTTTGTCATGGGACGAATAGTTGTCTAGATGGATTTTATCTCAGGCGATGCATTTTATGTCTAGTGGTTCCATTAGATCCTGTCAGAGACAATTAGTTGGCAAATTGTCAGAGAATTGAGCCTGTCTCCGCTGTGTAGCACTAGTACTTAGTAGTACTAGGCCTACTGTACAGTAGTACCAGTAGTACACCCTGCATCGTGGTTTGTGACTGTGAGTAACTGTTTGCACATGTACCCGGTATACACTGTACACTGCAGGTCATCTATTCGTTCAAGCAGTAATGGTAGCCATAGCAACAGCATAATTAATCTGGTGTGCAGCAGTACCACATCCATACTGTTTGATCATGAAAGTGCAGTAACTTAGACAAAGGGTTTAGTGTGGCAGTAGTGCACTTTTGGTGATAATTCCTACATGTACAGTGTACATGTGTACAGTTGTACAGTAGTTGGTAGGGGCAAAGGTCACCTGTCTAAATTGGCCCCTACATCACATGCACTGGTATGTACAGAATAGGGGGAAAGATGCACAGGATGAAGGAAACCATTGTGCGACCTTCATATAAATACAGTACAATGATAATGAGGAAAACAAATAAATTCATAATTAATTAGATGAGCATACAGAGATGACAGACTGATAAGATTTTGTCAATGATCCTGTCATCAAGCTCCCCTTCTTTGCTCTCTCTTTGATGAGAAGTGTAACTGTAATCGTTTGCCTTTATTGACCAAGTCTTTAATCTGATTAGTCCAAGAAAAGTACCTGTATAAGTCCCTCACTTTGACTCAGTTAGTGCGGTCTGTTAGTTCAGCATTGACGATTAAGACCTGCCTTTGATGAGCACGAAAAGAACAGAAACTGGAAAGGGAGTTCCACACAATTTTCACAATACCTGTCACCCCCATTAAACGCCCCAGTGATGTTAAATGGGGCAGGTTTTTTTGGGGGTTCTGCGCTCTGCTTGTCAAACTGAGCAGTGCTCTATATAAACCCAGGATACACAATGTAACAATGAGGGGAGAGTACAATGACAAGGGTTGAATGGCCCAGCAGAGGGCCAGGAACTGTTCCCTCTGCTGGTCTTGGGTCCAACATGCTAGGGTACAGTGTATGTGGTTGTGGCAGGTCACAAAACTACACAGTGGCTGCTCATTGAGTGGGCACTGGTCCTTGCCACAGAGCCCATGCTATGGTACTGTACATGTACATGTACATGTATTGTACACCGTACTATACCCATTTATAAGTTTATATGTAATGGGCCAATGCGCCAATTTCTTAGTTGCAGACTCCTATGTAGAAGTACAGTAGATATTTTACAGAACTCTACTTAGAACTTTGTGAAAGTATCAAAATGTTACAGAGCCTAGTTTTTAGATCATTGTAGGAACTTTTCCGAAATGTTCTTACTGCCTTTGAGAAAAACCATGATTGGATCAAAACACCTGTACTGTACATGTATGTACTTTTGCAATAAAACAAATAATTTATATGCAATTTATAGCATTTTGTTTTTATTTTAAAAAAATAAATAAATGTAAGCCTATATGTACATACATGAACAGTGGATATTAGATTTTAATTTTGTTTTCTTTCTTTCTTTTTTTAAACAGAATATCATCCAAATCCCAGTACACAAATGATTTTAACCATTTTGTGAAAACTCAACTTGTAGACCTATGTACTGTACATGTACATGTAGGAACATGTACATGTATGTAAGGGTCTTAGTCTGTTTGTATTACCTGTACTCTAAAGAATCTGTCTCATTGGTCAGGTACATGATGTACATGTATACATGTACATGTATACGTACGTGTACAGTACAGTATAGTACAGTAATGTACAGTACTGTACATGTACACCTGTACATTACGTGTAGGTTTGTAAGTGTCAGGTCTGATAAACATGTATTACATACAACCTATCAGTATCTGTTTTGTAGCCAGACACCTGTAATTGTGGGAGAGTTGAGTGACATTTTCACAGCATGCCAATCCATGTCTGGGTGGAAGGCTCCAGCATCACCCTTTCCACCTCTGGCTATTAGACCCCAAGTGAGTCTTGTCCCCACATGGCCTCCCCTGTAAACAGTCAGACCTAGCCGGGCATGAAACTGGTGAGAATGCCCTTGGAAGCAGACCTACAAAAATGTACATTACAGTATGTACACACATGTACATGTATTGTACACGTGTATGTATACATGTACATGTATAACAGTACACTGTACTTGCAGGTTAAATGTTTCACTGGCTAAGTGCGTTTAACAAGAACAGACAGATTTGAGTAGTACTGTATACAATGTACAGTACATATATAATAATGTAGTTACAGTACATGTAGGTGGATAAATACCTTTTAAGTTTTTCATACGCCCTAGTAGAAAATGTTGGTTTGTGAACCTTTTTCAGTGCTTTCCTTCCATTGTACATACATGTAGGCCTACCGGTATGTACCGGTATGTAAAATAATAAATCAAAATAGCGAAATACAATGTACATGTACACACACACATGTACATGTACCGTACTGTACATGTACTTGCATTGGTACAGTACAACTGTACATGTTTAGTATGCCCCAGTGCTGACGCTGCAATCTTTTTACATAAATTCGAGTTTTTCTAATGTACTGATCATACTACATGTACATGTAACTGTACACATCAGTACAAGTGTGAACAGTACATGTACATACATGTACACATGTACATGTATGTTTTGTGAGCAGTTTGGTGGTAACCATGGTAACATGTTATTTATGTACAGGTACGTACCTTGTTTTCCAAACTCCATTATAAAGCAAAGACAAATTATACCGGTACTGTACAGTATGTATCAATGCAACAAGTTACGTTCATACATGTACATCGTGCACATCTGTGTACGGCTAAAGTGTGGAATTCAAAAAGTTTAATGTTTGCCAAATAATGCAAATGTACACAACTGCACATGTACATGTACAACATGTACATGTACAATCATACAATGTACATGTACGTGTTACTACTGTGAGGCTACTGTACAACATGTACACACATGTACATGTACATGTACATCAACATGTATAAGTTGCATTCTTGCAAGTTGCTGACACCTACATGTACATGTACATGTGTACAATTATACATGTACATAATCATGTTTGTACCATGTACATGTACATGTACACATGTACATGTACCTGTATAGTGTGTACTGAGTACATGTAGGCTACAGTACTGTACATGTACATTGTACAAATTTAATGCTGTAGGCCTAAATGTACATGTATACATCTCTTGAAGTGAATGCTTTCTGCTATTCCATCGGTCAGGGTTGTTGAATTTCACATGCTCACCCACCGCAGCTGGTGTCTATGGAGAGGCACTGTACATGTAATAATAATGTCCAATTCTTTTTAAAATGGGTACATGTACATGTACATGTGTACATGTACATGTACATGTACATGTACATGTACATTGTAGGTACACATATCCATGAGTACAAAAAATCTTCAGATACAGTTACATGTACATGAAATTATTGTTGACAGTATACTAGTGTATTCAAGCAAAGAGTCAAATCATTTATTTATTACCTGTTGTGTGTAAATAATATTGTAAAATGATATTAATCAATATAATATTGACTTAGTCATTGCCATTCACATCAGTAGAAATCTTTCACAGGGAGTAACATGGAACATCCAAACTGACCAATTCTGTAGGTGCCAGAATGTCATTCTGTGCAGTTTTGTAACACTTAATTGGTTTTGGATTTGATTCAAGTTGGGACTATAATCTCTGATACAATGTACATTTGCATCAGTGTGAATTGAAGCACATAGTGACTCGACTAATTAGGCCTACATTGTACATGTACATGTAAGTGACAAAAGTATGATTTTTCTCTTTTTTTATACAGCAGGTACAGTATGCAACAGGAAAGTTACAGAAACCTACTGGCTGGGCACTTTGGCACCCCACCCCACCCTCCCCCCAATGATTGCCTCCAAGTCTCTCTGTGGTCTTCTAAACATCTCAGTCTCTTCTTGTGAAACTTGCCAAGATGCGCCATGCCTTGACAGAATTGCCTTATATGTACATGTACATCATAGTACATGTACATATGCAGTGCTTCATCGGGAACAAAGTCATATTAGACTGTTAGAAGCAATGCCCGTCTGCACCAAGCCAGGACCTTGTAACGGAATAAAAAACCTGAAACCAATTTACAGCACTGTACATAAACATGTACATTGTACCTTGCAACTATAGACATATGTACATGTACATGTAAAGGAAATTGTACAAATGTTTTGAACTGAAACCAGGCCATTGGAATCTGTATATAGGCCCTACATGTTTAATGCAGCTAACAGATATACATGTACATGTACTGTACATTACATACATGTACACTGTACATGTACATGTATGTGTACACATGTACACTGTACATGTACACATGTACAGTACATATACTGTACATGTGCATCAATTGTACAGTGTAGGTAAACTGGTTTCGTATTTCTCTGTTCCCATATTGACACAAGAAATAACCTACATTGTACAATGTAGTGTTATAACACTAGCAGTTTTTATTTCCTGTATTTCTATTTGGTCCATGTACATGTACATGTACACGTATGTAGATAATATGCATACTATACATGTACATGTACATTGTGTACATGTATACAAGAATGCGGATCATGATGCACATTTGAGTATTCCTTCTCAATGGATCTCTGAATCATTGCACAGTCCATACACATTACAGTTCGATTTGTCAATTCCTTCTAAGAGTTATCGCCCGTTTTACAGTACATGCTGTACATTAATGCATGCAGACACGTGTACAATGTACATGTGCAATGGTGGTTCAAAGACATTCTTATTTGTCTCAGCCTCGATCCTTGGTATTCAAGAGGTGTAAGAGCAAATGTCCCAGTGCACAGCCAGACAGCAGTTGTGGAAAAAAATCCAACCTTTTCTTCATTCCTAAATCCTAATAGTGGGTGACGATTTATAGGGACATGTGTACACTTACCCTGGTACGTGCACTGAATATGTCAACCTACTCAGTACATGTACATTTGTACATGTACACATGTGCGCACAGACTTGTACTATGTACAATGTACATGTGTACATACATGTACATTTGTACATTACACATGTACATGTACTGTACTGTACATGTACACTGTACTGTAGGCCTACAGTACATCTCAGACAAAAATGCATACATGTACATGTAATAAACAGGTACAGGGGGGGTGGTATTCCGAATGTACCTACAGGTACATGTACATGTTCATATACATGTACATGTACATTATATCTCCCAATCAATTATGTAAACTGACTTCAATCTTTTAATTAGTAGTGACACAAGTTTATAACATTAAAAACATAAAAGTGGGATGTGAATGTGATACATTTTGTACTTGCACATACCGGTAATACACCGATCCATTACATGTGTACATGTAGGCCACGCCCACCATAGCAACGGCCAAGCAACAGTGCGCATGCACACACCGTGTCACGATCGCCCAAACATGCGCATCCACTGCACGCCCGCAACCACCGAAAGCACTTCTCTCCCGTTGGTCTTTGGTTTTGGAAAAGGCCGAAAATGTACATTTCCTCTCTTGCCAGGGCATTGAGAGTCAGAATTACAATAAAAATATAAACACCGCTTGACCTTGGTTAACCACTTCGCGCCGGGACCTCCGAATCCAGAGCTCCATTGTCTTGACTATGCAACGGGGCCCTCCGAATCCGGGCACCACTATTGTCCACATTCTAAACAAAGACTCTTTTCAGCTTAGAACAAAGCAATACGAATCAGTACAAAGACCCTTTTTGATGCAAGTTGCCACATGAATTGCAGGATTAGCAGCAGCAATCGTGCAATTGTGGGACTTTTACTGTGGAGGATCGAGGGATACCGCGCTGCAGCTGAAAGCACGCGGGGGACATTGTCTTTGCATGCCACACAGCCCAACGGGCGTCGGTCTGGCATTGGAATTCCCCCCACATTCTTTACCGTAATCTGTACGCTCGGTTGTGGCCCTTTTTCGAACGGATAATCTCTTGACAAAAGCCACAATGACGTCCGAATTGTGCCAGGTTTTACTCTCTTTTACCCATAGTACACCCTTATCAATTTATTTCACAGAAATATATTGTTCCGATTGTTTTAGCGAGATTTGAAAATGATCTACACTGTACATGTAAAAGTGCATGCCTGTTAGGCGTAGATACAATGGATATACTGTACATGTAGTGCTGCTCCATTAGTTAAATTGATTAACAATAATGATCACTTAACCTAGGTGTGTAAATCCCAGTAAGGCAACATTTACTCAGGAACAGGCCCAGCATGGCAAGGTGCCTTAAATACGCTTCAGGTACTAGATTTTAAAGAGGTGGTACTACATTGCACTTACTGTACTGTAGTGTAGGTTTTAAACAGCAAAACGTTGCCTTGTTGACTCTTATTTTAACAGACCTGAGGGCGCTGATGTTATTACCATGCCATCTTAGGGGCAGAGCGATGACGCAATGATGTCAAAACGTATAGCTGCTCGTCCAAAACCGTACTCTGTATGCTGTGCACTGTGCTTTGTCAGCTTAACTTCTGACATTTTGCTGAGGGAATTTAATTGCATGATGCATTGTCATTTAATTGGTGCCATTAGCTAAGCAATCGTCAGTAAAAGAGTGTGCATGTATGCATGATAAACAAAATAATTTAAAAAAATAGTTTGTTTTGGCACATACTGTACACCTACTGTATGGGTACAGTTACTTGTACAGTACATACTGTACATGTACATGCGAGTACATGTACACGTATACATGTACAGTATGTACGTTGTGTGGATTTGTACCAGTGCTCATGTACAGTACCTATAGGGCCATAGGCCTACATACCGGGACTTTTGTACATGTACATGTACAGCACATGTATCATGTACCGGTACATGTACACATGTACAAGGTTTACATACAGTACAGTGTATGTACTGTACATGTAGCATAGAAAGCTACAATGTACATGTATCAATCAAAACATCACATTTTGATGCTAACATGTACTAAGGTCGGGCAAACAGACCAATTATACATGTAAATATAAACTTACACTGTACACATGTACTTGTACATGTACATGTAGGTAAATAATTATGATAAGTGCCAATGTGACTACATGTAAACAATCTAATCAGTATAATCAATATAACAGGTGCACTGAGTAGCAATGGGTACCGGTACCGGTAGGCTTATCCAACTGAAAATCTGTGCTCAGTTGAAGTCTGTGTCCACTTTTGCAGCATGTGTACGTATATAACGTACATTGTGTACATGTACACATATACACTATGTATTTACTGCTCATTTACTGTATGCACTGTCTTTGTTTCACTCAGACTGATCTACATGTAGTACATATATACAGTTGTACAATGTACATGTACATGTACATGTACAACAATGTACATGTGTGTGTACATGTACCTTGTACATGTATACATGTATAGTATGAATCTCGCCCTGCTTGGTTATCAGGAGATGTCGTCATGAAGGAGATGTCGTCATGAAGTTACAGCCAGAATCACCCCAGGGTCACGGGGTCAGATGCCATTGGTTCAAGTTGTTCACACATAACAAGGAGGTTCCTTGCTTTGTAATGGTTTCTTAATTAAGTCTAACAGCCCAGGATGTTCTCAGTCAGTTACACATGCACAAATTTGGCGTGTATCGTTGTTTACCTGGATTGGAATAATGCCCGAAGTCTAGTGTGTTTTCTTGGGGGAAGCATTGCCCTCACTCCAAAATGACCCATTGGAATCTCAGAAATTTAAAAGCGGCTTGACATACATGTACAGGTACATGTACCGGTACTGTGTGTAGCTTGACATTTCCATCCCAGGCTTCAGTTCAGTTTTCCTAGCTCTCAGAATTGTGTGTAGCCATGCTCATTGCTTACGCAGGGGTGAGTTGGATATGTTGCATTAAAAAAAAAAAAACGTTTTCCCAAGGTTACCCATTAGTGAGTGATAGGTCTACCCGACTGCAGGATGTGCTAATTTTGAGGAAAAGGAAATGTAATTTGGTTTTTGTTTTGAAGTTGCCAGGCTTCAGAGACCGTAGTCAAGAAGTGGAGGTTTTTTTACCAGGTGCCTTTGCCAGTAAAACTGGTGGCCGGAAGGATTTCCCTGGGATTTCATTGGCCAGAGGTTGCATTTTGCAACACATTGTTTTTCTGAGAAACAGTACATGGGTTGGTATCACCCATACATGTCAGACATACATGTACCGTTATGTGCTGCAATCTAATAAGGCCTTCAAAAGACTAATGTTTAACAGTGACACACGCTTATTGGACGCCTTTCCTAAATAAAATAAAGCAACTAAAAGCATCAAATGTAATCAAATCAAAATAAATAGGGTCTACACCCCTCGTCCATGTACATATATACATGTACACAATGTACATGTACAGTGTACATGGGTCTAGGCCTTTTCGCACTATGAACGTCTGATCCGTGTTGAAAGCTACACATACATGTATGTACACGGGTCTGACCCGTGTCGAACACGGGTTACTTTCAACACGGGTCACTTTCGCTCTGTTTTCACACTACTCACCGCAACACCGGCATTTACTCGACACATGTAACATTTCGCCCCGTGTATTGCGCGATCGTTTCACACTACACACGGTATTGTGCTATCAACACCGATAGACCCTGTATTGGCATTTGACTACAGTGTGATGCTGCCACGCATGCACTCGGCCGTTATCACATTACATGGGTCGAATTCAACCCATAGATGTTCACACTACGACTTTCAACACGTGTCGGACTTCTCAAAACAGGTCAACTGCTCTCATCCCACCTCCCGAGCAGTGTTGGTTTCAACAAGTGTCGAGCATTCTACACGGGTTGACACCATGTTGAAATCATACTGTGTGAAAAGCTCAGTCTAGTGGACACGGGTCGGACCCATGTTCAACACGGATATTTTTCGTAGTGTGAAAAGCCCTTATGTGTACACAACATGTAAGTTTTTCAACTTTTCAGAAAAAGGATAATCAAAAATTCTTATGAATTTTCTCTTGCTCTGAAGTAAACAGTGCCTACTGTATCTTGATGTTAAAGTGTACATACATGTACTTGTTGCATAATAACACTTAAACAGTTTTTTATTTTCAACATGACTTACATGTACATGGAGACATGGGGTTTGGAGGGAGGGAGTAAGGTTTAGGGCAGTCACACAGAAAATTCAGGAAATTAATGGCGGAAACCCCCCTAGACTGCCTCCAATGTAGACCTCCCCTTGCCCTCAGCAGATCTTGTGCCTTCACTTCAGAATAGAAATATGCTAATGAATTCTTTCCTGCACCATGAAAGAAAGAGAGGGAAAAAAGCAAAAAAAAACTGAAGTTGCTGGTACCTTTGGAGCGTAGTCATTTTGACAGCCTCATGCGTTGATATCCAAACAGTTACATGATTATTATCGCTCTTTTTTTATTGTTATTGGAAAATCGAGCGCGAGAGCTGCTTGGGATGGCGGAAGACCCGTGGGATTTGGGTAATGGCAGGGACTTGTGGGATACGTCGGAGCTGTACGAGGTTGATTCCATTGAAGGGGAGGCAGGTGCCAGCAGGGGAACCCGGCAGCCGCTGATCAAGCTTGCCCACAGCAACAAGAGCCGTCTGAAAAGGCCCAAGCCGTTCGGTGAACCCACCATTGCCTGATATTCTAGCCTGCAATGCATGCGCATCATCGGTGCTGTACTTGTCTTGTTGTCTTCCCATATTCTCTCCAGGAATTGAGGTCTTCGTCGGCTCCCTCTCATTCATTTTATTTTTGCAGCTGTGAGCAGATTCTGCGCTTTGAGCATCGGAGTTGTTGCCGAAAAAATATCAACCATCATTATTTAAAGAATAATAATTAATATAATGCAAACATGTTGCACACTGCTTACTGACTAAAATTACTGTACCAAAATGAAAATCTCAAAAATTAGGAGGGCCTGATGTTTCAATCTCTTTGAGAAAGGTCCTGCTTGGATCGAAAACATTGGGTCCTCATATTATTATTTAAATCAGTGTAAAAAAAGTTCACAGGGCAGCAATTTGGATCTTTCTGCATGACGGGTCCTTATAGGTCATGTTAAGATACACATGTAGAGACATGCCATCAACTTTTTTTTGGGGGGGGGTATAGAGTCATTGCAATTCACCCCTTTTGGAATTTCACCAATTCAAACAGCTTTATAGTAGACATTAAATTTTAGTGTGTTGATGTGCTTCATTTACACGGTACTCAAGACCAATAATTGACCCCCAATGTTTTTAGGCACTTGTGATAATGAAAAGTGACTGTACTTTTGAACTGTTTGCCAGTATGTACACGTACATCTGTACACTGATATTATACATGTAGTGTAATACAAGTTCAAGTACTTGACTACCCAGGTACATGAACATGTACATACATGTATGTGTATACATGTACTGTGCATGTACTGGTACACGTATGTACATGTATGCTGTACATGTACATGTGCTGTACGTGTACATGTACTGTACGTGTACATGTACTCTACGTGTACATGTCTCACATACATGTACACGTACATGTACGTGTACATGTACAATGTACATGTACGTGTACATGTACAGTACCGGGGTACTTTGTCTCAAACTAGTGTACGGTACATGTAAACGTACGTGTACGTGTACACGTACGTGTACATGTACATGTACAGTACTGTACTTTGTCTCAAACTAGTGAACAGGAAGCTTGTTTTCGATGAGCCTTTTTTTTCTCTTGGTTTAAAGAAACATGGACGGCACATTAAAACAGTATGTTCACATACAGTATACACATGTATGTAGGAAGACGTCGTGATGGCTGATCATGGCCCAGTTCCGGTGTAATCCTCGGAGCTTAAGAGAGTCCATACATGTACCGGTACACATGTACATGATGTATGTGTGGGATAGGAGGGCTGGGTCCACGGGTGGAAACAGACCCAGCCATGCCATGGGTACTTGCCGGGCCTTGTGTCAGATATTATGGCATGATTACTTGTACATGTGCAGTACACGTGTACACATGTATGTACATACATGTATGTAGATCACGCAGAGTCTCAATGGGCCCAGGCATGGCTGTAGGACAAGTTCCCATCAGCTTTCTTACCACTGGGAAGTGATCATTCATTTGTCATCAGTGCATGTGCAGCATACTGGTTAAAGAGCTCAGTGGGAAAAGATGAGATATTTGGCGGAATTAATGTAAAGGGCTGTTACTTTCTTTTATCGATCTTTAATTGGTTTAATACTAGGAAGTTAGTCATACAAGTGCTGTAGATAATTTGATGGATTCAATGTTGTTCAGGTGATGCAGCTCTGGTGGTTGGGCACCAGCATGTTTGCTGTTTTCATCAATGGAATTATATGTGCATACATGTACAGTAAGGAGGGTAGGCCTAGATGTACACCATTTGCTCAAAGTGCCTAATTTCCTAACGTTCCAAATTTGAGAAAATAGGAAGTTTATAATGGTACCAGACATTCCGTTTAATTCATGCACTAAAAGATCTGCCGTTTTCGAGAAGGGGGGAATTCATGTAAAAATCTTTTGAACAAAGAGTTCCTTTTGCAAATACATGTACCACCTGAACATGTATGTCTGAAAAAAGTAAGCGTGTAATTTTGTTTACACGGTAAGCCTTTGAAAAATGTCATGTGAGTATTGAAATGTCAGGCCCCCCCCAACTCAACTCAACTCAACTAAAAAATGCAACCAGTCTGTGTGAAAGAAACCCAACTTGAAAAGCTGCTGTGTGATCAATAGATCTGCTTTCTCCATCTGCAGAGGAGTTTTTGTACCCGTCCAACCCTGATGTCCCTGACTATGGCTTTGACCTGTACGAGCGTGTTGCCAAACTGGAAGGACAGGTTAAGGATCAGGAGGATGAGATCACCTGTCTCAAGGCAGCCCTGGCGGATGTCGTCCGAAGGTTAACAACATTAGAGTCCAGTAAGAATTCACAACAGAGAGGTGAGAGTCCCCAACGAGAGATGCGGATTTTTCCGGCAAAGAAAACTGACTACTCTCGAATGCATGTAAAGAGGTTTGAAAAGACACACCGTAACACTCAGCTACTGCTATGGCTTATGCAAAGGGTGTCTCTATGTGCAGTCAAAGCCGTAGCCCTGTCATTTGGATCCGGTCAGACATTACTATCAAGTGCGATGTTGCGGTGAATATCTGGCCATTTTGCTTATATGGAAGCAAATCAAACCAGTGTACACATGTAGGCCTGCATGTTTGTGCTACAGTACTCACCGAAATGAAGTGTCTTTTTTATCGCATTAGCAACGCGATGGCTTATCGCGATAAGAGTGTTGAAAATGCATTATTAATTTCGGCCTATAAATAATTCATCGTTTGTTATCGCGATAAAGCCACCTTTCAACGCGATAGCAACGCGATAGGCAACGCGATAGCAACGCGATACGAAGCCTGCGCCCTAACGCGATAGCAACGCGATAGCAACGCGTTGACCGACAGGGGGCGCATGGCGTTGATCCAAGTCACGCGGGAGCCATAGTGGGGCGGCATCAACGCGTGACAACGCGATATAACGCGAGAGTTAGAGGGGCATGCAACTGCATGCTACTGTAGATAAGTCTGACGGTTTGTTTTGTATTCAGATGAAGGCCGTAAGAAGGTAATTTACGTGGTCATTTCGACTTATTTTTCTCACGCCGAGATTGCATCCGCAAAACAATTAATGAAGGTTGGAGATTAGAAAATGAATCATCAAGGGTAATTAAGGCGTATTTGACGGCAGCCGAACTTGTGGATTGTCGGGAAAGTCATCTCAATGAATCCATCGTATTTCTATACGTTCCGAATATTGCCAGGCCGTTGAGTTTGCATCCGTAAAACATTATATGAAGCTTAAAGATTGGAAAATGTATCAAGTACATGTAATTATGGGAAAGGAAAACATTTCCGTTTGTCTCTAGCGTACTTGACAGCAGCTGAACAAATCGATTGTCGGACAAGCCATATCAGTTTCTACTAGCTCCGTCTACGCACCGTACCGCCATGTGCATAGGCTCCGATTCTTGCCAGGCCGTCCGTCAAGTCTAGCCAATGACAACCCGTGTTACGCGCTATTGGGCAGTGAATCAGGTGATGTGCCTAAGCCTATCAACGTCGGAGAAATGTCGCCCCATTGCGTGCCTCAACCAATCAACGTCGCGGTGTCAACACGCTCTTCGGAGTCAACATGTGGCTCCCTAGATCTCCAATAATTTGGTCATGTAGTACCCGTGCCGCACAGCGAGCTCGCTTGGTCCGTAAGGTCCGACAATAATGTTTAGGCAGCTAGGGGAGCATGTTGACACCGAGGAGCTGCACAAACGTTGATAGTCTCGTTTGTTTTGGTTTCGCTCGGGCATTATAAATCTTATACTTACCGTATTCCGAAAAAAAAATTCGCAAACGCTATCCTTCCGGTCCCTCACTCCGAAAGGGACGTGCACGAAACACATAAACATTAGCAGACACGGCCCCCTTCAAAATACTTGTAACATAAAGAAAACGAAGTCCGGCATGTCGCCGGTAAAATAACGTAAAGAGTACGGAAGTCGACAGAGTGGACTTGAAGCGGAACGAAGTGCTGCCGTTTGGCCATTTTCCCTTCCTGTTCCGAGAATTCTGGCCGTAAAAAAATTCGCTTAGCCATGGAACAATATCCTTTTATTCTTAATTATTTCGTTCTGTCTCTCGAAATCATTTCTTTCTTTCTCTACAGTGTATTTGTTTTTTCGTTTTCGTGTGAGGTAGCGGCGTTGATATGCCCAGGTAATGAGTTGAATTTATTAACTCTTTTCCATGAAATTACATTTCGTTTTTGTTTGGTTGGCAATCTTGGCATTACATGTAGAATTATTCCCATCTTCTCTGTCATACTTTTGAGCATTTCCAGTCAAAGAATCAATTAATTTATCTACCCGTTCACGTTACCATCAGTTTAAATGTCCCATTGTAAGGCCTAATATAATAAAAAACATTTCTCGTCCGGATTTTAATTTTACTATTTAGATTAGGAGAAGAGGTTTTTTTCCTTCTCCTTCAAGATGGCTGCCATTTAAACAATTCCTGAAACCGTTTGTGTTTCCTGACTTTCTTGAAGCCCTCCGTCTACTTCGCCAAGGATGTCTTAAATACTCAAATTTAGAAGTCTTTTGATTAATTGTGTTTTGTTTTGTTAATTGTTTTAATCTTTTCTGTTTTTGACGGTCTGTGAACCAGGACCTTTATAATTATAACATGTACGTATTATAATTTTGCATACATAAATTTCATCCGTGCTGCTGTGTGACAAGGACGGTAAGGACCGGTGCAACCGGCAATGTTACAGAGGCCAACTTGTTAATCCACTACTTTACTTATCATTTTCACCGGTAAGTTTCCGGCTTATAGATAATTTAGATATTCATATTTATCAATGTGTTTCCTGACATTCTTGAAGCCCTCTGTCTACTTTGCCAAGGATGTCTTAAATACTCAAATTTAGAAGTCTTTTGATTAATTGTGTTTTGTTTTGTTAATTGTTTTAATCTTTTCTGTTTTTGACAGTCTGTGAACCAGGACCTTTATAATTATAACATGTATTATAATTTTGCATACATAAATTTCATCCGTGCTGCTGTGTGACAAGGACGGTAAGGACCGGTGCAACCTGCAATGTTACAGAGGCCAACTTGTTAATCCACTACTTTACTTATCATTTTCACCGGTAAGTTTCCGGCTTATAGATAATTTAGATATTCATATTTATCAATGTGTTTCCTGACATTCTTGAAGCCCTCTGTCTACTTTGCCAAGGATGTCTTAAATACTCAAATTTAGAAGTCTTTTGATTAATTGTGTTTTGTTTTGTTAATTGTTTTAATCTTTTCTGTTTTTGACGGTCTGTGAACCAGGACCTTTATAATTATAACATGTATTATAATTTTGCATACATAAATTTCATCCGTGCTGCTGTGTGACAAGGACGGTAAGGACCGGTGCAACCTGCAATGTTACAGAGGCCAACTTGTTAATCCACTACTTTACTTATCATTTTCACCGGTAAGTTTCCGGCTTATAGATAATTTAGATATTCATATTTATCAAGGGGGGGTGACCGTGGGGGCTTTGGTGTTTATTGGCTTTAATTTTCATAAGTGCCGTTTCAAATACACCAAATGAAAGCGATTATTTGGATCGCGATTTGAATCCCGATTCAAACTCCACTTTTTTTGCGTGTGTAGACGCAATAAACGCAATAATTAGTGGGATTTAAATCACGATTCAGACTCCACTAAGAGTGACACTTTTTCAAAATATCACATTTATTTGTGACGCGATGTCTGTAGGAACGCTCCAATGAATCGCACCGTTTTTTTTAATCCAACATTGCTGATTGACAGGAAACGCCGTGCTTGTTTACAGGTATATGTCTTAATGCGTGGGTGACCCTTAAGAACACACACACCATTTGATCACAACTGCTAACCGATATCGGCTCGTGACGTTTGGAGATGCAATTTGTTGGCCTGTGTGGACACGACCAAAAAAACCTGGTTTGTGAATTGCGATTCAAATCGTGATTATTTCCGCAGTGGGAATGGCCCTCTTGTTATATTTTGTCTTTATTCCTGATTGCACTAATCAACATACCATTAACATGTAATGAAGGTGAAAAAATATCACCATCATGGCCAATTGATGTTGGAAGTTACTGTGAAAATGCCTGTCAAGCACTGAAAGAAAGACCCGAAACTCCAGAAACTGTTGAAATTGTACCCTTGATTCCCTAAGTAAACAAATGAATTTGAACCCCGTCCCCGAATACAAATGCTTGAGCAATTGCATTATGCAGCCTTTTATTCTAACAATATGCACAGCTTGAACAGTCATGACCATGGTTATTTCTCTTTCAGGACAGTTGACAAAGTTTTTCGAGTTGCTTGTCACAGACACTTTAACCCTCACATTACACCGTGTTACATATCAAGCGACTCGGAATGTTTTCCGAAATAATGGCACTTCTCCATCAATTTCATAACATTTATTTCTTTTCACTCATCATGAATTCTCTTAGAATTGAATTAATTACGGTTACTTTTACATCAATTTCATAACATTTGTTTGTTTCTATTCATCAATTTTCTGCAATTCGGTATTCACTTAAATTTGTTGGCTGTTGTCTCGCCCAACCACCTGATGATCTACTACGGTAGATTCGACACCTTGGAGATTTTGGTGAGGATCTCCTCTAGAAAGGTGCCGAAGGACCAGGTGAGATAGATGCCCCTAACAGACTGACAAAGAGGTCCGAAACTACTCAGACTGTGTATAAAATGTCTACTATTTTGTGTAAAAGATCTACCTGATGAATTTACAGTAGTTCGAAAATTGCTACTGGAAATAGCCACTGATCAAGTGAAAACGATTTGTCCAAGATAAAAATTACCCATCCAAGTATTTGATCATATTTATAAGACACAGTTTGAGTAGTCGTGGTCATTTGTTTGGCTGCTAACATTATGTAATTGATACTCTAGTGGTTGTAAGAGTGCAGTAAATGATTTCAAGTAAAGTTGCTAAGTTACGCTATGTACAAATGTTGCTTATGTCTTGCACCTCGTATTACTATCATAGGAAGAAGAGTATTAATTACTTAGAAATGACATCGTTCATAACTGGATAGCTGAAATAAAAAAATCCTGCCAGACGATGTAAGGTCTTGATAATTATTTCATTCCACAAGTGAAACAATAAAACCGTTAGGACCATTGTAAGTACTGCATTTCCGATGGATTATCTAATCTATTGTACATGTACATGTAGATTGAGTTACATGTACCATGGGTATAAATGGATAAGACTTGGAGGTTTGCATGGTGGAAAAAACATGTAGTGGAAGGTTTGCGGTGAGCCGGTGACACTGGGTATAATATAAATGGCTTTGTGAAATGAACTGTACATGTACGGTACAATGTACATGTACATGTACATGTACGTACATGTACATGTACGTGTACTCGTACACGTACTGCACATTGATTTACAGTCTGTACATTACATTACATTACATTACATTACATTACATTACATTACATTACATTACATTACAGTCGTCTACTGTACAGTGTGTACATGTACTGTACGTGTACATGTTCAGTACATACAACTGTACATTGTACTGTCTGTCTTTCCTCTATTCGACGACCTTTAACCTCGACGATACTCGTGCTGCTTAGCAACGTTGCATGCAAGGATGGCCTGATATGTAAATGAGGCTATAAACTCCAGTTGAACCTTTACTTCGTAACACATGTACTGTACACTGTACCACGTACCTGTACTGTAATAGTACTGTACTGTACATGTACTGTACAATGTACACGTACGTCGGTGTATTGCACAGTACATCTACAGTGTACTGTACACAGTGTATCACAGTACTGTGGAGGGCAAGCTTAGATTTTTGCATCTAGCTAAATGTGTAGCTATAGGCAGGCAACGCAAAGGTTTAAAATACATCCCACCTACAACCAGTCCATCCTTTTTGGTTAAACACGTGCTATTACTAGTATTAGTATTGATGGAAATATGTTATTAATCCGATCCACCGCCTTTAAGTTTTAAATTCCAGAAATGAATAATGAGGGAGCAAATAGATAGAATGAAAATGATGTTTTAAAACAAAAGGAAAAGATAAAAGGGGAATGAAATTAGAAAAAAGGGGGATGTCGAAGTCTTTACAAAAGAATGAAAATGCATCACTAGGGGAAACAGCAGAGCGAGGTAATAATTACTTACAATAAAATGATTTTTACTGAATGTAAGAATAAAAGCTATTTTGCAGTAAACAATAATTTTGAAAGGAAATTAACTCGTAGTTCAGGGTATGAAACCATTTCATATGAAGATGATATAAGTTATGACTGGAACAATAAAAGCTGAGAAGTTATTAATAGGAATAATGAAGATTGTTTGGTTGTTAAGGTGTCGATATAATTATAAGGACTGCTTCCCTAGTCTCGACAATTTCAGAATACAAAAACCTATAGTTCACGTAATGTACAGTACATGTACATGTACAGTACATGTACAATGTACTGTACATGTACAGTGTACATGTACATGTACATGTACAGTACATGTGTATATGCTACTTGGGCATAGTCCAAAAAAGTTCAACGGGTCAGGAGTCTAAATATAGCCTCATTTACATATCAGGCCATCCTTGCTGGCAGGCCCACCATCCGCGTTGCTAAGCAGCAAGAGTATTGGCGAGGTAAAAGGTCGCCGAATAGAACGAAGCAGACATCGTATGCATTGTATGTGTATAGTTTACCGTGTACATGTAATGTACATGAAACATGTACATGTACATGTACATGTACATGTACAATCATGTACACTGCCCTGCAATAGTCATAATTATCGCACCCACACAAAAATCTGCTTCGTGTTGTACATGTACATGTACATGTACAAATGTACCCTGTACAGTACATGTATATATGTATATTGCACGTCCCTAGCCCTGCATTAAACAGAGTGTACATGCTGCTGTCTTGTTCTGATAATGTATAACATTTTTCTAGAGCGCGGGAGCTCAACTGATTTGACCTCTGTCCACAAAGTTGTTGAGGTTGCTGGCGTAGAATAATCTAGGCTAGTGCTAGCTATAATTTATGATTCATGCAGCCCACTGCTGGAACGCGTATTAATAATTATATTATATACTGTACAAGTACATGCGCTTTTGGCAGTATCAATACATGTACAGTACATATACATAATATTATGTACATGTACGTCATGTACATGTACATTATACTGTACATGTACAGTGTACTGTACGTTTTTTTTACATGTACTGTACTGTACATGATTTACAGAACAGTTCTGATACAAAGTAAGAACGTGACATGAAATTTCTTTCCCCAAGGAATCGTTATCTTATCTGACACTGTATACTGTATAACATTTTCTAGAGTACGCGAGATCAACTGATTTGCATGCATTGGCCATGCGTTTGACCTCTGACCACAAAGTTGTTGGGGATGCTGGCCTAAATTCACACGATGATGATTGCCCTGGCACAATTCATTTTCGGACCCCTTTGTCAGTACTGTTAGGGGCATCTATCTCACCTGGTCCTTCGACCTAAGAAATATGATATATTCAGTAAAAATCATTTCATTGTAAGTAATTATTACGTCGCTCTGCCGTCTCCCCTAGTGATGCATTTTCATTCTTTTGTAAAGACTTTAACATCCCCTTTTATCTTTTCCTTTTGTTTTAAAACATCATTTTCATTCTATCTTTTTGCTCCCTCATTATTTATTTATGGACTTTAAAACTGAAAGGCGGTGGATAATTTCCCTCAATAGCACATGTGTTTATCCAAAAGGATGGACTGGTTGTAGGTGGGATGTATTTTAAACCTTTTCGTTGCATGCCTATAGCTAGCTAGATGCAAAAATCTAAGCTTGCCCTCCACAGTACTGTGATGCACTTTGTACAGTACTGTAGATGTACTGTACATGTACATGTACTGTACGGTACATGTACATGTACAGTACGTACAGTGTACTGTATGTGTCTTTCCTCTATTCGACGACCTTTAACCTCGACGATACTCGTGCTGCTTAGCAACGTCATATGCAACGCGGCTGGTAGGCCCGCCAGCACGGATGGCCTGATATGTAAATGAGGCTATAAACTCCAGTTGAACCTTTACTTCGTAACACATGTACACTGCACATGTACATGTACAGTACATGTACTTACACGTACAGTGTGTTGTACTGTACAGTTACAGCCTACACATAATGTACAGTACATTGTATACTTTGTACTGTACGTGTATTGTACAGTACATCTACAGTACTGTACTAGGTGCATCACAGTACTGATGGAGGGCAAGCTCAGACGCGTTCCAGCAGTGGGCTGCATAAATCATATAGCTAGCACTAGCATAGATTATTCTACGCCAGCAACCCCAACAACTTTGTGGACAGAGGCCAAACGCATGGCCAATGCGTGCAAATAAGTTGAGCTCCAGCGCTCTAGAAAATGTTATACATTATCAGAACAAGAACATGGTATACACGAATTTAATGCAGGGACGCGCTAAATACATGTACAGTACTGTACAGGGTATAATGTACAGTACATGTACATGTACATTGTACATGTGTGTGTAAATGTACAACACGAAGCAGATTTTTGTGTGGGTGCGATACTGTGATATGACTATTGCAGGGCAGCGTACATGTACATGTATTGTACATGTACAGTACATTATATGTACAGTACATGTACATGGTACACTATAAAATGCATACGATATCTGCTTGTTCTATTCAACGACCTTTAACCCTGCCGATACTCTTGCTGCTTACAGCGGCTGGTGGCCCTGCCAGCAAGGATGGTCTGATATGTAAATGAGGCTATATAAATATAGACTCCTTACCAGTTGAACTTTTTTGGAATATGCCCACGTAGCATGTACACATGTACATGTACAGTACATGTACATGTAGTACATGTACTACATGTATACTGTACAATGTACGTGCATGTAATGTACATTACGTGTACTGTAGGTTTTTTCATACATGTACACACATGTACAGTACAGTACATACATGTACACGTACATGTACAGTATATGGCTGTACTGTACATGTACAGTATATAATTTATATGGTGTGTGTATTATCTGAGCATCGTCTGGCAGGATTTTTTATTTCATTTCCTATTAATAACTTCTTGGCTATATTGTTCCAGTCATAACTTAACTATTTATTATCATCTTCATATGAAAAGGTTTCATACCCTGAGCATCATGGTTGTAGGTGGGATGTATTTTAAACCTTTTCGTTGCATGCCTATAGCTAGATGCAATAATCTTAGCTTGCCCTCCACAGTACTGTGATGCACATTGTACAGTACTGTTGTACAGTACAATACGTGTAGGCTTATAATGTACCTGTACAGTACATGTACAGTACAGTACTATTACAGTACGTACATGTACATGTACATTCTACGTGTAAGTACATGTACATGTACAGTGTACATGTACAGTGTACATGTGTTACAAAGTAAAGGTTCAACTGGAGTTTATAGCCTCATTTACATATCAGGCCATCCGTGCTGGCGGGCCTACCAGCCGCGTTGCATGCGACGTTGCTAAGCAGCACGAGTATCGTCGAGGTTAAAGGTCGTCGAATAGAGGAAAGACACATACAGTACACTGTACGTACTGTACATGTACACGTACTGTACATACAGTACATGTACACGTACATGTACATGTACGTGTACATGTACATGTACATGTACATTATACAGTGTACAGTACATGTATAATTTATGTACATGTACTGTACACATCATGTACTGTAGTACTACAGGTACTACTAGTACTAGTACTAGTACTACTAGTACATGTACACTTACATCACTATCATTATGGTGGATATGTACATACAACATGTACTATCTGAACAGTCTAGCGGTTTTATTGTTTCACTTGTGGACTGAAATAATTATTAAGACCTTACATCGTCTGGCAGGTTTTTTTTTTATCTCAGCTCCTAATCCTATCAATAACTTCTCAGGTATATGTATTGTTCCACAGTTATGAATGGTCATTTCTATGTAATTAATACTTCCTATGATAGTAATACGAGGTGCAAGACATACGCAACATTTGTACATAGCGTAACTTAGGCAACTTTTCTTGAAATCATTTACTGCACTCTTACAACCACTATAGTATCGATTACATAATTTTAGCAGCCAAACAAATGACCACGACTACTAAAACTGTGTCTTGTAAATATGATCAAAATACTTGGATGGGTAAATTTTGTCTTGGACAAATCGTTTTAACTTGATTAATGGCAATGCCGAGTAGCTATTTTTGTACTAAGTAATTTATCAGGTATATCTTTTACACAAAATGTAGACATTTTATACACAGTCTGAGTAGTTTCGGACCTCTTTGTCAGTCTGTTAGGGGCATCTATCTCACCTGGTACACTGTACGTACTGTACATGTACAGTACAGTACATACATACATGTACATGTACATACATACAGTACATACATGTAATGTACATTGTACATGTACATGTACAATGTACGTACATGTACTGTACAGTACATAATTATACAGTGCATATACTGTACAGTACATGTACTGCATGTGTACTGTACACATCATGTACTGTACTAACTGTAGTACTACAGGTAGTACTAGTACTCCTAGTACATGTACACTTACATCACTATCATTATGGTGGCTCATTTACATGCAGTATGTACATTTACTATCTGAAGTCTTAACGATTTTATTGTTTCACTTGTGGAATGAAATAATTATCAAGACCTTACATCGTCTGGCAGGATTTTTTTATTTCAGCTATCCAGTTATGAACGATGTCATTTCTAAGTAATTAATACTCTTCTTCCTATGATAGTAATACGAGGTGCAAGACATAAGCAACATTTGTACATAGCGTAACTTAGCAACTTTACTTGAAATCATTTACTGCACTCTTACAACCACTAGAGTATCAATTACATAATGTTAGCAGCCAAACAAATGACCACGACTACTCAAACTGTGTCTTATAAATATGATCAAATACTTGGATGGGTAATTTTTATCTTGGACAAATCGTTTTCACTTGATCAGTGGCTATTCCCAGTAGCAATTTTCGAACTACTGTAAATTCATCAGGTAGATCTTTTACACAAAATAGTAGACATTTTATACACAGTCTGAGTAGTTTCGGACCTCTTTGTCAGTCTGTTAGGGGCATCTATCTCACCTGGTCCTTCGGCACCTTTCTAGAGGAGATCCTCACCAAAATCTCCAAGGTGTCGAATCTACCGTAGTAGATCATCAGGTGGTTGGGCGAGACAACAGCCAACAAATTTAAGTGAATACCGAATTGCAGAAAATTGATGAATAGAAACAAACAAATGTTATGAAATTGATGTAAAAGTAACCGTAATTAATTCAATTCTAAGCAAACAAACAGAATATATTTATAATCGGAAATATCCTCAGTCGATTGAGATGTTGCAGTGTAATGTGCTATGGTAACTTGTTTGCACTGAAAATCAACTCAAAATACTTTGTAACAGCCAACAAATTTAAGTTATGAAATTGATGTAAAAGTAACGTAATTAATTCAATTCTAAGAGAATTCATGATGAGTGAAAAGAAATAAATGTTATGAAATTGATGGAGAAGTGCCATTATTTCGGAAAACATTCCGAGTCGCTTGATATGTAACACGGTGTAATGTGAGGGTTAACGTGTCTGTGACAAGCAACTCGAAAAACTTTGTCAACTGTCCTGAAAGAGAAATAACCATGGTCATGACTGTTCAAGCTGTGCATATTGTTAGAATAAAAAGCTGCATAATGCAATTGCTCAAGCATTTGTATTCGGGGACGGGGTTCAAATTCATTTGTTTACTTAGGGAATCAAGGGTACAATTTCAACAGTTTCTGGAGTTTCGGGTCTTTCTTTCAGTGCTCGACAGGCATTTTCACAGTAACTTCCAACATCAATTGGCCATGATGGTGATATTTTTTCACCTTCATTACATGTTAATGGTATGTTGATTAGTGCAATCAGGAATAAAGACAAAATATAACAAGAGGGCCATTCCCACTGCGGAAATAATCACGATTTGAATCGCAATTCACAAACCAGTTTTTTTTGGTCGTGTCCACACAGGCCAACAAATTGCATCTCCAAACGTCACGAGCCGATATCGGTTAGCAGTTGTGATCAAATGGTGTGTGTGTTCTTAAGGGTCACCCACGCATTAAGACATATACCTGTAAACAAGCACGGCGTTTCCTGTCAATCAGCAATGTTGGATTAAAAAAAACGGTGCGATTCATTTGAGCGTTCCTACAGACATCGCGTCACAAATAAATGTGATATTTTGAAAAAGTGTCACTCTTAGTGGAGTCTGAATCGTGATTTAAATCCCACTAATTATTGCGTTTATTGCGTCTACACACGCAAAAAAAGTGGAGTTTGAATCGGGATTCAAATCGCGATCCAAATAATCGCTTTCATTTGGTGTATTTGAAACGGCACTTATGAAAATTAAAGCCAATAAACACCAAAGCCCCCACGGTGACCCCCCCTTGATAAATATGAATATCTAAATTATCTATAAGCCGGAAACTTACCGGTGAAAATGATAAGTAAAGTAGTGGATTAACAAGTTGGCCTCTGTAACATTGCAGGTTGCACCGGTCCTTACCGTCCTTGTCACACAGCAGCACGGATGAAATTTATGTATGCAAAATTATAATACATGTTATAATTATAAAGGTCCTGGTTCACAGACCGTCAAAAACAGAAAAGATTAAAACAATTAACAAAATAAAACACAATTAATCAAAAGACTTCTAAATTTGAGTATTGAAGACATCCTTGGCAAAGTAGACAGAGGGCTTCAAGAATGTCAGGAAACACATTGATAAATATGAATATTTAAATTATCTATAAGCCGGAAACTTACCGGTGAAAATGATAAGTAAAGTAGTGGATTAACAAGTTGGCCTCTGTAACATTGCAGGTTGCATCGGTCCTTACCGTCCTTGTCACACAGCAGCACGGATGAAATTTATGTATGCAAAATTATAATACATGTTATAATTATAAAGGTCCTGGTTCACAGACCGTCAAAAACAGAAAAGATTAAAACAATTAACAAAACAAAACACAATTAATCAAAAGACTTCTAAATTTGAGTATTTAAGACATCCTTGGCAAAGTAGACAGAGGGCTTCAAGAATGTCAGGAAACACATTGATAAATATGAATATCTAAATTATCTATAAGCCGGAAACTTACCGGTGAAAATGATAAGTAAAGTAGTGGATTAACAAGTTGGCCTCTGTAACATTGCAGGTTGCACCGGTCCTTACCGTCCTTGTCACACAGCAGCACGGATGAAATTTATGTATGCAAAATTATAATACATGTTATAATTATAAAGGTCCTGGTTCACAGACCGTCAAAAACAGAAAAGATTAAAACAATTAACAAAACAAAACACAATTAATCAAAAGACTTCTAAATTTGAGTATTTAAGACATCCTTGGCAAAGTAGACAGAGGGCTTCAAGAATGTCAGGAAACACATTGATAAATATGAATATCTAAATTATCTATAAGCCGGAAACTTCCCGGTGAAAATGATAAGTAAAGTAGTGGATTAACAAGTTGGCCTCTGTAACATTGCCGGTTGCACCGGTCCTTACCGTCCTTGTCACACAGCAGCACGGATGAAATTTATGTATGCAAAATTATAATACGTACATGTTATAATTATAAAGGTCCTGGTTCACAGACCGTCAAAAACAGAAAAGATTAAAACAATTAACAAAACAAAACACAATTAATCAAAAGACTTCTAAATTTGAGTATTTAAGACATCCTTGGCGAAGTAGACGGAGGGCTTCAAGAAAGTCAGGAAACACAAACGGTTTCAGGAATTGTTTAAATGGCAGCCATCTTGAAGGAGAAGGAAAAAAACCTCTTCTCCTAATCTAAATAGTAAAATTAAAATCCGGACGAGAAATGTTTTTTATTATATTAGGCCTTACAATGGGACATTTAAACTGATGGTAACGTGAACGGGTAGATAAATTAATTGATTCTTTGACTGGAAATGCTCAAAAGTATGACAGAGAAGATGGGAATAATTCTACATGTAATGCCAAGATTGCCAACCAAACAAAAACGAAATGTAATTTCATGGAAAAGAGTTAATAAATTCAACTCATTACCTGGGCATATCAACGCCGCTACCTCACACGAAAACGAAAAAACAAATACACTGTAGAGAAAGAAAGAAATGATTTTGAGAGACAGAACGAAATAATTAAGAATAAAAGGATATTGTTCCATGGCTAAGCGAATTTTTTTACGGCCAGAATTCTCGGAACAGGAAGGGAAAATGGCCAAACGGCAGCACTTCGTTCCGCTTCAAGTCCACTCTGTCGACTTCCGTACTCTTCACGTTATTTTACCGGCGACATGCCGGACTTCGTTTTCTTTATGTTACAAGTATTTTGAAGGGGGCCGTGTCTGCTAATGTTTATGTGTTTCGTGCACGTCCCTTTCGGAGTGAGGGACCGGAAGGATAGCGTTTGCGAATTTTTTTTCTTCGGAATACGGTAAGTATAAGATTTATAATGCCCGAGCGAAACCAAAACAAACGAGACTATCAACGTTTGTGCAGCTCCTCGGTGTCAACATGCTCCCCTAGCTGCCTAAACATTATTGTCGGACCTTACGGACCAAGCGAGCTCGCTGTGCGGCACGGGTACTACATGACCAAATTATTGGAGATCTAGGGAGCCACATGTTGACTCCGAAGAGCGTGTTGACACCGCGACGTTGATTGGTTGAGGCACGCAATGGGGCGACATTTCTCCGACGTTGATAGGCTTAGGCACATCACCTGATTCACTGCCCAATAGCGCGTAACACGGGTTGTCATTGGCTAGACTTGACGGACGGCCTGGCAAGAATCGGAGCCTATGCACATGGCGGTACGGTGCGTAGACGGAGCTAGTAGAAACTGATATGGCTTGTCCGACAATCGATTTGTTCAGCTGCTGTCAAGTACGCTAGAGACAAACGGAAATGTTTTCCTTTCCCATAATTACATGTACTTGATACATTTTCCAATCTTTAAGCTTCATATAATGTTTTACGGATGCAAACTCAACGGCCTGGCAATATTCGGAACGTATAGAAATACGATGGATTCATTGAGATGACTTTCCCGACAATCCACAAGTTCGGCTGCCGTCAAATACGCCCAAGACAGATGGATTTGATTTCCTTTTCCTTAATTACCCTTGATGATTCATTTTCTAATCTCCAACCTTCATTAATTGTTTTGCGGATGCAATCTCGGCGTGAGAAAAATAAGTCGAAATGACCACGTAAATTACCTTCTTACGGCCTTCATCTGAATACAAAACAAACCGTCAGACTTATCTACAGTAGCATGCAGTTGCATGCCCCTCTAACTCTCGCGTTATATCGCGTTGTCACGCGTTGATGCCGCCCCACTATGGCTCCCGCGTGACTTGGATCAACGCCATGCGCCCCCTGTCGGTCAACGCGTTGCTATCGCGTTGCTATCGCGTTAGGGCGCAGGCTTCGTATCGCGTTGCTATCGCGTTGCCTATCGCGTTGCTATCGCGTTGAAAGGTGGCTTTATCGCGATAACAAACGATGAATTATTTATAGGCCGAAATTAATAATGCATTTTCAACACTCTTATCGCGATAAGCCATCGCGTTGCTAATGCGATAAAAAAGACACTTCATTTCGGTGAGTACTGTAGTCTCAGCCTTTTGTTAAATCAAACCTAGGTATGTGTGCACAGAACAAACTGGTGTGTATACATGTACCTGACTGAAGTAAACTTAACAAACATACATGTACCAGAAAAAGACAATTCCTTTTTTGGAGGATTAAAAGGTATCTTGGGGCACGGAATGCATTTTAGAATGTTTTTATTGATTGGTAATTGTTCACAGACTTTCACTTTTCTGTTTGTGCTGGGGGTTTTTTAACAGAAGTGATTGTACATGTATGCCCTGCAATGTTGGTTTTTTTACCAAAATAAAATTCTGAGGAATGCACTATTATTAGTACATCGGCTCATTTCTACCAACTGTAAGAGATTGATTGACCCCAACCAGGATTTATCACTTACTCATGCACGGTCACTGCTGAATGTGTCATCCTAAACATGGGAGAGAAAAGTTTTGAATTCCATTTCCATGAAAGTCTCGAGAAGGTTCCAAACTTCTTCTTTTTTTATGTCAAACAGGTATCTCAATCTGCCCATTTTTATCTGTTAAAACCCTAAGAACTGAAGGGCACCTGCACCCCTGCCGTGAATCTCTTGGTTGCATCAGCGCTCACTCACAGTCGCACAAGTTATTGGCCTTCAGCGATTTTCAGGAAATGACTCTGTCGGTCACTTACCGTACATCCCTGCTTTATAGTGGAAGTATTAAACCAAAAAATACAGCAATTGCTCCAAAATCGCAAACTGCTTAGTGACTTGTGATGAAAATGTAAATCTCGAAAAAGTGAAAGGCCATCTTAATAGAATGGGAAAGACAAAGCCTCATCGCTATTAAAAAATTGCAATGCAGTGAGGCTTTGCCCTACTCGACGTAATAAGCACTGTGTGCTCAGTGCTTTGCCCAATAGGCTGCTGAAAAATATACAGGCAGCTCGGGCAGGGAGGGGGATATTGGGAAAAACTACAGTAAGTTACTTTTAATGAAGTCAGCTGACAAACTTTGTTTCACATAGAAATACAAAATGCTTGGCTCCAAGAATGATTGGGTCGTAGCTCAGTGCTTTTTTTTGTTGCCTGTGAGTGTGAAAGGGGCATCGATACAGTGTGGGAACGGCAAAATTGTCTCTTATTCATTGGAAGGGGCTGGTACATGTACATTGTACAACTTTGGATCACTGAAGAGAAACTAACCTTTTATTGCTTTCTTAAGAGACCATTGTATTTTGCATGTTCCTGAATCATTGCTCTAATTTCTAAATGTTCAGCTCACTATGTGGTCCAATGCTTATTGCATGCTTGCATCTGTGCAGAGTCTGTGTCAAACCCCAGTCTGTGAATGAAGTTCAGTTTCCTTCAGTATCTGTGCATCTGTACATGTTCATGTACTGTGCATGTAATGTACAGTACTTAAACTGCTCGTCTTCATATGTAGTACCGGGTACACCACTTGTATAGTTTATCTTTTTGTTCATTGTTTTGGGAACTGCGCATTTTCTGCACCTGGATACATTATGTTCAGCTGCTGGGCAAGACTCATTTTACAATTACTGCTTCCACTTGGTTGCGTTTTATTTATGGTTTCATATTGCATTCTGAGGGATGCAGTCCATCCCTGCCCCTCCCAGCTGACTCATGCAAATAATCTACATGTATATGCTGCTGGTCCTGTGCCAAAAACTGTACACCAAATCTGCCAGGTGTTGACAATGTACATGTACATTGCAATCACATCCCTTATGACAACATCTACTTGTTCTGTACATTGTGCATCAGCTTCTTTACTGAAAAGTGCAATTATGATCAGCAGTTTCTGCCAATGCATACAGGTTTAAATACATGTACATGTAGATGTACACAATGTACGTATCCCTCCTCCATTGTATATATGATTTACGTCACCAAAAGCTGTTGTGTCATCTCTGCTTTGTTCAGCCCCAACACCTGCTTTTGAAGACAATAGCCCAAAACTGGGCATTGTTCAAGTCATTTGCGTATGTGTGTGCACACATGTGTACACGTGTACAGTAAATCACACACATGTACTGTACTACATGTACATGTACATGTACACGATGTACTACAGAATGTGTACATGTATACATGTATTATATACATTGTACAGTATGCAGATGGAGGTTTTTGTGTGTCTTACATGTAATAGTTCCTTGTGTACAGACGTTGCACATAATGAAACCATTTGATTGCATTAACACCCTTCAGCATTCCAAAGCATGCAATAAATAGGCAACTAATTTTGATTCTGAAACAAATGTTTGTAAGTTATCATCATCACTAACCATTTAAAAAAAATTGATTTGTGTGATTTATTGTGCATGTAAATTAGAAAAATTCAATAAAAAAGGATGTAATCATTAAAAAATAATTGACTTAAAGCCCCTACACAACATTGGTCAAGGTCAAAGAATAGCATCCATATGTTGTCTGATCCAACATACATGTATGCATGAAATAGCACACCTGTGAAAATTCCAGCCCAATCCGCCAACCGAGTCTCGAGAAAATTGTGAAACCTGCTTCATTTGTTTCATGAAAATACAGCATTCAACGCCGTACTGTTCCGAAAAAAGGGTTTAGATCTCGGTGAGACGTAAACTATTCCTTTACTCATTTCTCCCAAAATAGAACATTTTAGGCAGAAATATTTCAGTGAGAGGTTTCTACTATATCCATTTTCAAACTGTATTTAGTTTCATGTAAATCTGTGAACATTTCTGTTTTTCGATCTTACCAATGTTGTGTAGGGGCTTTAAATTTAAAAAGCTGGATGCACTTTGTGTAATCACTGAGCTGCTATAGCCAGGTTTACAACAATTTGTCCTTTTACATCTGAATGAAAAGGGGCCATGCTGTGGTCCGTGGCAAAGACTACCGGTACATGTAGTTGACTACTTGGGAAGGCCACCATCTTAGGGCTCGATAGCTCAGATGGTAAGAGCACTGGTACAGTTGTATGCAAAACCAGAACTTAGGTTCAAGTCCCAGTCCAGCCAAAGTTTTCTTTGCCATTTTAAAAAAATTTACAGAAAGAATTGCTCTTTTTTTATGTATTTATTTACAGCATATAGGCAGCGCAAATTCAGAATTTATGTACATGTACCGGTACATGTACCGGTACAGTATGTAAATGTACACGTACTGTATGTACATGTACTGTACACACACATGGCTACACGTACATTTTTGTACAGTACGTACAGTATGTATGTGTTGTGTACAGTACTGGTACATAGTTTGATAGTTGCATACATGTAATTTGTGTGGCACTGTGACAATCTACAGCTGTAGTAGATTTGTACTTTGATACACAATGCTTTATGAATTCAACTCCATCAATAGAAGATTTGCATGCCTTTTAGCGGCAATCTTCTTTAAATTTTGAATATCCCACCAAAGCTCTTCCTACTTTGCATGACAAGTAAAGCCTTCCCAGCCAACCCAGCATGTCTTGTGTTTGAAGTCTGCACGGGAAAAGAAACTCTATTGTATCTTTCTCCAGCTTGAGCATTTTGACTATTAATAATGTACATATGTACATGTACACTGTACATACATGTATGTGTGCATATTAGCATTTAACAGATTCTTCTTGCCTTTTGTACGCGGATTGTTATCAAGGATCTCTTGTTGGCAAATGAAATTGCCCATTTACATACCTACACCAGTAACACCACATGTGCGTGCACAAAAAAACATTTGATGTGCAGGGCTCCATTTGAAGAGCCACAAATCCATTTACAGTGCAAGAGTTGTTTTTCTATTCCTGTAACTGTAAGTCAAGTACATATATATCGTCCGTACTCTGACCTTTCAGTCACTTGCCTTTGCAGTTTGGAAATTGAGTGAGGACAGAAACGAATCATACATACATGTATATGTATATGTATATATGCATACATCGCCAAAAGGCAAGAAGGATCACGAATGTGGTTGTTTTTCTTTGTTGGATTTGCGGCAATCCTTCACAGCATGGTGAAAGTTCCTTTCATATTTATTTTTGCTCCCTTCCTCCCTTCCACCCCATCATCAACGCAAAACCTTCCCCATACCTTCATCTTTCCACTCGAGCAGTCCAAACGTGCTTCCCCTTTGCATGATCACCCTGTCCTCCTTTAACCCTTCTTCAGCATCTTCCCTGCTAATCCATCCCCCCCTCCCTCCTCCAACTCCCCTCCCTCACCCCTCCTCTCCCTCACTCCTCCTCTCCCTCACTCCTCCCCTTCCTCCTCCAACTCCCCTCCCTCACCCCTCCCCTCCCTCACTCCTCCACCTCCCCTCTCTCACCTCACCCCTCCCCTCCCTCACTCCTCCCCTCCCTCACTCCTCCCCTCCCTCCTCCAACTCCCCTCCCTCACTCCTCCCCTCCCTCACTCCTCCACCTCCCCTCTCTCACCTCACCCCTCCCCTCCCTCACTCCTCCTCTCCCTCCTCCAACTCCCCTCCCTCACTCCTCCCCTCCCTCACTCCTCCACCTCCCCTCTCTCACCTCACCCCTCCCCTCCCTCACTCCTCCTCTCCCTCCTCCAACTCCCCTCCGTCACCCCTCCCCTCCCTCCGTCCTCCCCTCTCTCCTCCAACTCCCCTCACCCCTCCCTCACCCCTCCCCTCCCTCCCTCCTCCCCACTCTCCTCCAACTCCCCTCACCCCTCCCCTCCCTCACTCCTCCCCTCCCTCCTCCAACTCCCCTCCCTCACCCCTCTCCTCCCTCACCCTTTACCTTCCTCACCCCTTCCTCACCCCTTCCTCACCCCTCACCTCCCTCACTCCTCCCCTCCCACACCCGCCCCTCACCCCCTCTCCTCCCTCTCTCCTAAGCAACCACCCCTTGCTTGTGGTACAATATGGATGGCATGCCGCTGCCTTGTACTGTAATGCCTGCCTGCATCCATCCATCCATCCATCCATCCAAACTGTCGGTCCATCCACCCTGCCTCCATCCATCGGGAATGCCAGGTTCAAGCTAACACCCTCTGCACTATGGATGTCACCTTACAGGGGTACCGCAAGGACCTTTCAAAATCAAAGATTACACAGGTAAGAGTTTACTTAGAAAAAAAACAAAGAACATCCAACACCATCACTTTCTAATGTCACTGTCTCTGCCCTGTACTAATCCTTATATGCATTGTGTCAGAGAAGTGTGATCAAGTGTGATCAAGAGTTCAGCCTTCCTTCTGCCAGTTGAGTTAAACAGTACAGAACATGTACATGTATGTCGATCTGTGCTTGTTGACATTCTCGCATCACTCTTACAAACCCCTATTCCAAAAAGCAACTCTACTTAATTGCAGGAGTTCCTTATTTCCAAGGTAAAAGCCGGTACAAGTTCAATTGCAGTCAATCTGTCCTCACTATTTAGTAAGAAAAGCACATATTTACCAGAAACAGAACATTTGATAACAAGTATTTCTCCGATGCACATGTACATGCTTTGTCTAGTGATTGAAAGAAAATCAAGGCCTACAAACAGGAGATACACCATGTACATGTATCTTTTGGGGTTTATTAGAATGTATTTAAAGGGTTTGTTAGGGGCCTAAAGCTCCCCTTTCCTAAGCAGACAAAACAACCTCATTGTTTATCTATAGCATCTTGTTATATTTGATTGAACTAATAATTGAAATACTGATTGGTACGTTGGTATTTTTCGATAATTGTAATTGATTCAATCCCATTGTTGATGCAATGTTTGCCAACTTGGTTATCTGTATTCAAAGGAAAATCCACTTCCACAGGATTTCTGTCCTTGTTATTTGATATAGAATGTCCCTTTATTATCTCACATTAAGGAAAGGAAGTACCGGTAGGGTGCTTTTATGAAAAGCAAAGTTGATCCCCAACATCTACCTGCCAACACCTAAACTGATCCTTTAGGAATTACTTTGAAGAATGTCCCTTTTTATTCTTTTGTTATTATTACAAATTGTATGCAATCTGTATGTCATTATTTGTTTATTGGCTTGTTTGAATTGGTGGTTGTTATATTTCCTCCAATCAAACTATGTTGAACTTGTACAGTCATCCGTTTGGGGCAGGCTTATTATTTAAGCATTATTCATTATTTATTTTTTATTTAACCTGGGGTAACCTCTCAGGTGCCCATCAATTCAGTACAGTGGTTAAAAAGTATTCAATTAGAATTATAATACAAGGGCAGTATCAAAGGACATTGGAGAGTTGTATAGGACCTAATATACATACCGTACATTGCCAACTTTCAAATTTGAATGGATTTTGTCATGTGGTCTATGTTAAGTGAATTTATCCATGCATTACTGGGTATTTTATTTTGAAAATGGAACACAACTGAAATTCACACTGCAGATCAAGTATGAAACTGAAATTGAATTAAAATGCAGCCTATTGTTCCCGAAAATGCTGGAATTGTTCGCTATTTCTCACTTTTGTATCAACAATCTTATGCGGTTTCCTTGATTGACATGAAGAAATGAAGTTACCAAGCTTTTTACATGTACATGTACATATGTACATGTACATGTATGATTTACCCATATACGTGTATACAGTACATGTATGTACCTGAATATTTACATTGTATGACAAAACGGAGGCAGTGCATGGTGGGAGGTACTGTACATGTACCTTGGTTTAACTGTTTTGAATGATAGAGGGCGCTACATAACTGTACCATAATTTTTTTTTGTCCACAAGTGCTGGAAGCTCTGGTGCAAAAGAGCTGCATGTATAATTGTCAAACTTATACTTCAGAATCTCTCTCATTTCCTAGGTTTTGAAAGAAAACCTCAAGACATGTATAATAGAGGCCATCCCATAGAGTTTGGGCTAAACTTACAACATATAGCAAACATATCCCCATCACTGATGCAGATCTTGTACCATTTTTGACAGGAGGGTTGTGTTTTTTATCACTTTTTTATCACTAAAATACTTTATGATAGTTTCATTGATAGTTTCAGTCAAAGATTACCCAAGAATCCATCTACTGGCTCTTAACACATGAATATGGATTGAATACATCTTTGCTATTCTGTGACGGTGAACATTGTCAAATGCCTCATTTTCCCCCGGGGCTTTGGTGAGCAGCGAGATTCACTCTGGATGCGTCCTCTCCCACAGGGTTTCTAGGCCACTCTCCCTTGCCTTCCAAGCCGCCCATGTACAACGATGTCGGGCCCAAGTCCAAAACCAAAATCCTCCTGTCCCCGGCGACACCTGAGCCGCCGAGGCGGGGGCGGAAGGGATCGTTTGGGAGCTGCTCCTCGGCAAGCAACGGCCGACTCCGCAAGTGGGGCTCCCAGGACAGCTACACCTTCCCCTCAGGGTAAGCTACCCAGATTCCATTTTTTTTTTTTTTTTTTTTTCAAATTGAAAAATTGGTCAAAGAAAACTTTGACTGCACCGGGACTTGGACCCCTTGCACCATGGTGAATGGAATTGGTTCTGACTGCCCCCACACCGGCAAAATCTGGTCGACTATTAGGGAAGGCCGCCATGTAAGGGCTGTATACATGTAGCTCAGATGGAAGTGCGCTGGTACGTTAATCCGGTCCAGAGGTCTCGGGTCCAAGTCCCGGTCCAGTCAAAGTTTTCTTTGCCAATTTTTCAATTTGCTCAAAAGTTCCCAGTCATTTTTTTTTTTTTTACAAAATATGTGGCAACTTTTATAGTTCATGCTTCAGCACAGTTTTCATGGAGTACTGTACCCGGTAGTAATTTTTCAGGGACAAGGGATTGGGCATGTGTATTTAGGATGGAAAAAATCTGTCTACCGTGGTTCATGAATTATGAATACAGATGGGTACATGTACATCCTCAAAAGTAATTTGATGCAGAAATTTCACATAGAATCACAGCTGTGCACCTAGCCTGTGCAAAATATTGAAATACTTACTGCAATGCAAATGTGAAGAAGAAAAAGAGGTTGTTTTTTTATAGATCTACATATGTACGTACTGTACCGACACGTACATGTACATGTCATCTTGCATAAAATCTGTATGACGGTACATTTGAACTAATTTATATGCAGGCGGTTCGGGTGTTTTTTTCATCTTTTTCCCCTTTAATTTCATGGGGCTCATGTCACAATGGGTGGGTTATGTGACTGCATGGTCTAATGGAACATTGATTTGAGAAGGGGAAAATAAAAATCAATGAAATGTACATGTACGCGGAACACTGGTATACATGTACCGTGCAATGTACTATACGTTTGCATGTACAGTGTGTATCTATATACATGTAGAAAAGGTGTACATGCAAAAACAATCTGATGAAATTTGCTAGAAAACCTAGAGATTCAGTTTGTTTTGGTTTGCAGAGCTAACCCATGTCTTGTTTTGTTTTCCAGTTCCATTGAATAATGCAGTATTCCTTGTGTTTGCACAGTGTGTGCATGCGCCTGCCGTTGTGTGCCTGGGTCATTTTGGTGATTGGTCATTTGGTGAAATTGGTCATTGGTGAATGGTCACTGCAATTGCCCCATCCTCAGTAACTCTTAACTCATTGGTACTTGTACTGTACGTGCATTTTATGTCAAGTATGCATTTCAATGTACACGTAGCAGGGTTCAATCGGGCGTCCATTTTCATATTTGAAGGTTTGCACGGTGGAAGGTTTGCACAATGTAGAAAGTTTGCAGTGACGCTGTAAAGTCGTCCCTTTCGAGATGTACGGTAGTGTTGCTCTGAAAAAGAGACAGTAACTTCAGCCAATGTCCACTAGTGCCCAAGTTTAGTGGAGTGCCCATATTGTTCACTCGCAAGACTTTCACATAATAATGGCTGTCAGATGTCCAGGAGTCGTCCAGCTGTGCACAAATCCTTTGGCTACTCCTAGGCAATGTCACGGCTGAAACGGCTGAAATGTGGTACTTACATGTACATGTACATGTACATCAGTGATTAAGGCCAGGTCATGCATCATGTAGTGTAACTCAATCAGTACTCCAGTACATGTACATGTGGAAAGTGATGTTTCATAAACTAAAGCTTATAATGCTATTTTATGCCATTTAATGTACAGTTGTATACATGTTCTTGTATATGCCATGTCATTACTTTTGGTTCACATGTACATGTACATGTAGGTTAAATACGGTAGTGTACCATGTAGGTAATTTTTCCTGTAGTATTGAGTAATAATAGAATAGAATTATGCCCAAGTTGTAAGTTAGTGGGGTCACTGCAGGCTTAGTGACAGACTAAAGCTAGTGAGAGGTTCATAGGGTTTCCCCTGAAATTTTGCGAGTCACTGGTGGCATCCAATGATTTGCTAGATGAACGGGGCTTGGTATCGGTACTGTATTATGGGTATATATTATAAACATGTACTGTACATGTACATGTAAGCTTGATAGGGGAATGACTCTAAAGCACTGTCATATGTGCCTGTTGAAAAATCCTTTCTACATGTACATCACTTTGCACATGCTGAAGCTCTTTTGCCTTTTAATGTTCATTTTCAACCCCTGAAGTGACATTTTTGGAGACAAATACATGTACATATCTGAGGTGGCCCATCAAAGTAGTGAGTTGGGCCACCTCGCCGTTGAATATGCAAGGCGGGAATCTCTGGTGTAGCACAACTGATATATACTGTACATGTATATCCTGCTGCCTCAACGACTCGATTTGATTCTACACGCCTGGAAAAACACACCCTGATTGTTCATCTCAGTACATGTCAACAATAGGTACTCATGCAGTCAAACACAATATATCATTCACCAAAATACATGAACAGTGAAAAGTCATTTCCATTTTTTCCACTGTTGCGTTTGGTTTTGATTGATGCTTCATTTTGATTGAAATTATCAAGAATGGTTGTACATCTCTTCCATTATTTACATCTTCCATCGTTGTTTGGTTGTGTTTTTTTTTTTTGGGGGGGTCCTTTGTTTTGCAAGTCCCACCTTCCATCTTAGCACATACAGTACATGTACAGTACATACCTGTATGTACATGTATGTACATACATGTACATGAATGTCCCAATGCAATGGTTGTACCATGGAACTATAACATACATTACGGTATACATTAGGTTGTATACATGTATGCTCGCATAATGTAAAACAGCATATGTTGTTGTGTGCAGTAAACCCAAGGACAATTCATCATTGTTACTTTCCAGTATCGATTTTGGGGGCAATTGCATCCATCCTATAAATGTATACATGTACAGTACATGTACTGTGTACTGTACATGGCACCAAAGGAGATTGAAGTTCCTCATTCATAAATGTACTATTGACCATGGTTGATGGGACAGAATTCTGGCAGACTGTATGTTGTGCCACACCCTACCACAATCAAACCATTTACAATCATTGTAATCACTTGAACCTTGAACATATGTATTTGTAATAAGCATCAGAGTGCTGTATAATCCTCAGGCAGTCTGTGTGCAGTGGTTAAGCATGCGCGTACACACACGTGTTCATGCTTGTATGCGGTACATGTACCATACATGTATGTACACATGCACTATGTACAGTTACATGTACATGTACAGTACATGTTATATATGTACAGTACATGTGCATGTACAAGTACATGTACAACATGTACATGTATACAAACAGTACAAATTGCCATGTCCATGTCCGTGTACATATGTACATGTACATGTACACACATGTACACACACATATATACATTGTACATGTACATGTACAAGTTTATGTACATGTACATGTCCTTGTACATGTACTGTACATGGATATGTGCATGATGGACAGTACATGTATACATACATGTACATTGTACTGTACATGTACATGTGTGGGCGTCTGCACTCAGCCATAGCCGGCCAGATGGCTAAGTAATGGGTTCCATAGTCCACTCTTCTTGGTTTTCCCGCCTTTTTCTATATGCCTCAGTTAAAAGAGCAGTCTGTGTTCCCTAGCAGTAGCATTCCACTCTAGGCAAATAATTTTTAACAAGGAGGCTGCAAATTACTGTACTCAAGTGTTGACCCCTAAATACATGTAATTACATTGACCCCATATGAAGAACTGAGTTGTGGAAATTACAAGTGCTTTAATGCTGTTCTGAATAAAAACTGGACTGAAAAATAATCAAAAACATGCAGTGCAAGCCATTTGATTTTTTGTGAAAAATAATCACAACCAGCAGAATTGACTTAAAATCTATTATTATACCGATTACCGACCCTCTGGCCTGACACATTCCAGTTCCAGTTAATTTAAAAACAAATCAAGCAGTACATTCGGTTTCTAGTAATGACAATACTGTTAATACTGTATGAAGTGAAAAAAAGTATTTCCAGCATAATACATGTAATATCAAAGCTTGAAGAAATGCTCAAAAAGGTGTGGATAGATTTGAATTTGTTATAAGCATGGGAAGATGACTTGGTGTGCACACACTTGGGTGAACCATGGGTGAACTGACAGGCACCGGAGTGTTCCTTTAAGCCAAGCCCATTTGGGTCACATGCACAATAGAGTCAAGGCTAGTCTCACTTCACTGGTTCATTGTGTGGGGTGTGCCTACAGGCAGAGCCCTGTACACATGCAGCTTCACTGCCATACCAGCACACTGTGCACTTGTTCAGCGGACGCTTGGCTGAGCGGGTGGAGAGACTCTGGCTGTGGTACAACTGTGCTGTGCAGTGTGTGAGTTTGTGTGTATGCTGTCTGCCCATTGTGTGCACACTACAGGAGTGGAGCTTGCACTGCCCAGCCCAGCCCAGCCCTGCACTGCCCTGCCCACCCGACAGCAAGCAAGCAGTATAGGAAAGGTTGTTCACACAGGCAGCCATTAGTCAACCCTACAAAATATCAGCAGTACTGGTAGAGGGCAACTTTAGTTGAGGAGGTTGTCTATCTTGGATCTTTCCTTGGAGTGGATTAGAGGCGTGCCTTTGCTTTGGAACTGGAAGTTCCCCACTGCTGTCTGCTTTCTGGTCTTGGGATTTGTTTGTTTAAGTCCTCTCCGGTGGTCTGAGTTGCCCAGTTGAAGTGATATCATGAGTAGTCGACCAAGCAGTGCCAGGCCAAGCTCAAGGGCTTCCCCCAGGGGCCCGGCCCAGCGGCCTGGATCGGCGGCTGGTGGCAGGGCCAGGCCTCGATCCAGTCCCAACAAGAAGTGAGTTGTTGAACTTTATTTTTTGTTTCTCTCCCTCATTCCCTCCCCTACCCTATCTCTCTCTATCTATCTTGTTCCTGTTTCAAACTTGTTAGATTGCCCTCTTCTGCAGACCCATTTCAGTGTTTTTCTTGGTGAGTACATTTTACCACTTTATGGTACAGTGGTACTAGTCTTCATAACTAGTGTACGTTTTGGGATAAGCTTTTTCCACCATAGGGAAGATTTTTTTTAATCTTTTAAAATTAGAGGAGCTTTAACACTCGGTTTAAGTTGGATGCATGCTGGACACACTAACCTGGTTGTTCCGTTGGCAGTGCAGTTAGTGTACAACCAGCCATCATGGAGGATGGTAAAGTAATCATGTAATTATCTTCATGGGACCTGTGGAAGTTGCCTCTGGTCCTACCGGGATTTTACAAATATAGTGTACATGTATGTACTTTTATATCCTTACATAATTTGTAGTAGAGTAATACCTTTACAAATTGTACAGTTGCATGTAGGATTACGTACAGTACATGTACATGTACAGTATGTAGTACATGTACATGTAAATTGTAACACTGTCCTCTGTGTATTTGTACACAAATACATTTTGTAGAGTTGTCTCTTAGTAGTTATTTAGCAAAGCTTAGGCGTACAGTTTAGTCTGCAAAGTGTAGAAAACGTACAATATAAATTCAAATCCACTAAAAATTAAATCCATTGTACATTGAAACATGTACTGGTTGCATGTAAATGTACTGACTACTGTAGTACTAGTAGCATAAAACTTTTGTTTACATAAATTTGTATATTTTAAGTAATCTGTACATGTAGTAATAGTATATGTATATTGGTCAATATTTGATAGCTAACCCGGCACTCATACTCATAAAAGTCATAGTGGCCCGGGCAAAGTACACTTCTGGTCGGCAAGCCGCTGACAGCGGCTTGTTGTAAACCTTTTACAATGAGATAAACTTGCTGTGAAAGAGTTGATTGGGTAGTTTTCATATTTAAAGTTGGCCTACATGTATTCATAGCAGTATTCATAATATTCATTAAGCAGGGGATTTTCAGGTACACTGTACATGTACATGTATTTAGAAATTTGTATCACACTCGCCCCCATTATAATGTAGATATTCAATAATTTGTACACTTTCATGTACATGTACATGTAGGCTACTGTATGTACTCATGCCTATCTGAGTTTGTCAATAATACACAGAGCTCTATACTTGTACAGTGCAGTTCTCTATGCTGGTAATGTAGGTCGTTCAGTCAAGTGTAATGTGTAAAGAGGCATTTCTCCTGTGCAGAACATTGTATCGATGGTGGGATTGAAAAGCTCTATATTGTGCACATGTATGCTTACATGCAGTTATCCTTCCATTTGCTAATGCTCTCTGGTAACGGTCTCTGAATGAAGAACTACATGTACGTACACATGTACCCTGATCAAAGCGCAGAAACGCTTTGGCCTTGAGAAAGTACAATGAATCAGGATTCCGGATGATTTCATATCAGGCACTGACTTTAATAAGTGCTGGTAAATGTTATGTATACATGTATATGTACTGTACATGTGTACATACATGAACATGTAGTCTGTAGAGTATACCACTGAGTTTGGCTCTACAATACTGTTGATATAAGGGCATACAGTGTACACCATAGAAAGAGATTTATTAGGGAAATGAAAATGAAACACAGTGTACATGTATATATTTCAAATCTGGGTTTAATCAGGGTACGAGCAGGCTATTACACAATAACAGAAGGTATTCAAGGTAGTCATGTAGATGTACAGAGAGCTTTTCTGTCATTTAACTCATCTCTTACTGGATTGGGGATAACTGCCTACAGAGTATGATGGGTAACACACGTACCAGTAAGAGGGAGTTTGTAGAGTACAAAAAGTAAGTCCTACAGTATGTAGTACAACATGTACATGTACATGTACAGTGTTGCTGGTCCAGTATTTTGGTCACTCAAGCATTGATATGGGGGCACTACGACTAGTGGTTTTTGTTTTTTTATCAAACTCGGAGGATGAGCCGGTGCACAGAAGCCATTAGACCGATTCAGACTCAGCACTGGGTTTAACTTATCAGTCGTAAAGTTGAGCTATGGTGGACCGTAAGGCGTGATGTAATCACCCACCCAGGCCATGGGCCCATGGCACAGTAGCAGGCACATGCACACACCCGAGCCACAGGGAAGGCTCAGGCTCAGGCTCACTCAGGTTGCCGGCTGACAGTGGTCCGGCAGCCTGTAGTCTGGACACTTTGTAGTTCCCTTCTTCTTCACAGTTCTCCCAGAAAAAGTGCCTCCATGACAAACATCCACAGTTCAGAGGAAGTAAATGGGGCTCGGCTACGGTAAGTTGAGAGTAGGGCGTACAATGTATCTTGATTCTTGAACACCAACTTATTTACTGATGGATAAAGAAAAGTTACGTATGTGTTTCTTCTAAGTTCTAACTTAAATCGGATGTACCTGTATGCAAGTATGGGTTATTGTAGGAGCAATGTTATTACGGGATAATTATTTAACAGGGTAAAATTTGCTAGTGTATGCGTATGCCGTAAGGTACTCTCACTACTCTGTGAAAAGTGACTCCGTCCTGCAGTGAAATTGTGCACAACACAATAATCTGGATATCAAGCAAGTTGTTTCCGACCACTCCCTGAAATTGCCGAGTACATGCGCCAGGGCTAAAGAAAATCCAGTCAACTTGTCAAATCTGGGCCAAGGCGCAGTCTCTGCCATTCAATCACAACGCAGAATAGCTGCTTGAATAGGCTTTTGTGCCACCCTCTGGTGAGAATTTTGTTTTGGCAGGCGTGGGAGCAAACGTTATTGTAAAATACGTGTGTGCCTTTGACCCGCTGCTTAGAATCGTGTTGGTTTCCCCCCCCCTTCATTTCAATCACCTATTCTGTCTTACCCTGTTCCCCTTGCTGAAGTACCCCCCCCCCCCTTCACCCTCTGGTTCCTTTGATGTACATGTACCACCCACAATAGGGAACTTTCCAGGGCCTAATGGGATCTCTTCAGTCACATCCAGGCCTGGAAAAAAGCAATTTCCCAGATGCATGCTCTCCAATCTTGCTCATACTTTAGGAATGCGGTTGCCTTTGAAAAGGGGAGTCCGAAAATTAAAGCAGTTTCGAATTTCAGTGGCATGAAATTTTCAGTCCTATTGTGAAATTACAAATATCCATCTGAAGTTTTATACCAGAAACCCCCTCCCCCCAAAAAAAACAAAAAAAGAAAAGTGGTTACTGTTCCATTTCCCAGAACCTTAATTACAAAAATGAAGAACTAGTTCATGATCAGAAGAAAATAGACTTAGATCAAAGACACATTTAGACTAGACATAAACCACCCACATCGATGTGCCCTAGTATTTTTCAATATTACATAGACCATAAACAGCATATTTGGAGCTTGCCAGCAGTGCAGACTCTATTCATATCAGGCGCAGGTTTAATTAGACAGCGAATGATGCCATACACACAACTTATGAGGCCCTGCAATGCTGGATCTGTATGCATACCATGATGGGATTTGGGGATTAGATGGGTCATACTGTTATTGACAAAGTCAGTCCCTGAATACTTTAAGCCTTCAGTGGCATTGGTTAACTGGAGGCCTAGTGATTAAAGGCTTCTTAACCACTCTGACCAAGTCTGCTCCCCACTCCTCCCAAACTGTGTACACTGCATACAGTTATATGTAAATGGTCAACAATAGTCTGGAGTCAGGTCAATCCCTTTGTGTGTACATAATATACAGAGACCACAGGTGATGTAATAGGACACTGCAGTGTCAACTCCACAATAGAGATGGTACTGTGCACAAATCACACTCAGTAGTTTATGCAGGAAGCTGCAGTGTCAATTTGTTTAGACTCAATTCTGACTGGGGCCCCTAATACCCTTTTCCCACTACAAACTGCTTAACCCCGAGATTTGCCGCCCCGGGTTTAGCATTCTGTACCCCGGGGTTCGTTAACCCTGAGTTCTGTTCCCATTTGTCGCGTTAACCCGGAGTTTCGCGAAACCCGGGGCGAGCTTGCCCCGGGTTAACGATGTGCGATTTCCCACTACACCCAACCCCGGTGTCCGTCACTGCCCGGACCGGAAATCCCACAGCGCGCTAGCTGGTCCCACAATGCCTCGTACCGCCTTGTCGCCCAGCAACCACCCGTCGGCGCGCGCTGCCTGACTGGATACATGTGGGCTGCACTCGATTAACGGCATAATCCGCACTCTCGTGTACATGTACACTGCATTGAAAATGGCGTCAGATATAAATATAATATAGATATAAAATTTCGGCAAATCCGGGGCATCAAGGCAATTTACCGACTTTTTTTTATTAGTACCGATGCAAACACGCTGTAAGCACTTTAAACAAAACTTTCAAAATAGGCGCTGAAGGCACCGAATCGTTGTTTTAGGTCTCCTACTAATATATCATCGTTTCTGTGGGACCACAATGCCTGAAAAGGATTATTTTCCAACATAAAAATGACGTCTAAAATAGGTTTCAGTCAGCCACCAATACGTATTCTCACGGAACATGAACAGTACCATTCAGGTATGGCCGGGGTGCTACTGCTATAGTAAGCGGGACGACAAAAATATCTGACAATAGATCCTCACAAAAAAATCAAAATAAAAGGGATTCTAAAGAGCCTACATGTTTTGTAAAGATGGATTTTTAAGCAGCTAGGTCCAACCTAAACGAGCATATTATCGGAGCTTATTATTGTATAAACTCGCACCCCTCTCATTCCTAATAGAATAGTCCATGCTGTCAAGGTATCGCGATGTGGGTTCGGTGTTCCAAAACCTTCTCATCAGTTCTCGTCCAAAAAATTGAGAATAACTACGTTCGTAGGCCTACCTGAAAAAAAGAATAAAGTTTGCGACATTTTTGTGCTGTATCGTGAAGTAGTAGCTCGTTTTGCTGTTTAGCTTTCTCCTTTCGGGGCATGGTTACGACTTTGAAAAGGCACCCGCGAACACGCAAACCTTTGACAGCTCTTCGATTCTACTTTCGCACGCAACCCGACCACGTGCTGCATGCTGCGCAATCTATCTATCGTGCAACGCAAATCGCTCCCAACTACCGTTGGTACCCGTTGTTTGGTACAGCCAGCGATGTCCAAGATTCACTGGTACCCGCAGATTAAAAGTTTGTTGACATGAAACTGTCAGGATCGAACGCACTGTCCATGTACGTATCTGACATGGCCATGTAAGTACTGTACATGTACATGTACAGTACATTGATCGTGTATGTGTACGTGTATACATGTACATGTACAGTAGATGCACATGTACTGTACATCTACATGTACACCCATCCACAGTCCATACAGTTGTGCACAGAATGCGCAATGTTTAGCTGACAGTGCGCACGGTACAGTGAAGCTTCCATGTGTGCTGCACACACACTGCACCGCAGTCGGAATATTATTTCATGCGCGCTGCAGTGTGCTAAAAGGGCACGGCAATTTGTTGCCGTGAAAATCCTCCAAATTTAAGGGCACCGCGGCAATTGGTGAGGGCACGACGGCAACTGCCGTCGTTGCCGTCGTGAATTTACTGCCCTCTTGTAAATGCCAGATGTGCGTCGCATGCGGATTTTCCCGCCACGTATCCCACCTCTGACCGTCCCATTACGTAACGCATCCGGTGTCTTAACCCTGAGAATGTCCACCGGACTCGTACCCCGGCGCGGTTTCCCACTACAACGCCAACCCCGGGGTTCGGCCGTTACCCCCGAGATTTCCATCCTTAACCCTGGTCGCGAGCAGGGTTAACGAACCCCGGGGTAACGGCCGATTTTTCGGTCTCAACCCGGGGCGGGAAAAGTGTAGTGGGAAACGTCCTGGCAACCATTTCCAACCCGGGGTATCTCGGGGGTAAGGCTTGCCGTTACCCCCGAGATAACCCGGAGATTGCGTAGTGGGAAAGGGGTATAAGTTTGTGTGGCTATCCATGTATCCAGTGGTAAACAAATTAAATTTCCACATCCCTGAAGGAAGATACCAGACACTGGCAGACGTGAATATTTGGTGTACACTGATTTGGAAGGGAGCTAAACAATAAATGCACTGTGGCAAAAGGGTTCATTGCCTCAATTTTGAGTGCCTACCCCGTACCGTACATGTATGACCACCGCTTGTCACTGTCAGGGGGAGGGGGGGGGGAGTAGAATTTATTTTCTCTAAACAATTTGGGAACAATAAATACCAGTGAAATAGATGTAAGATATGTACAAGCGAGTCAAACCTGGCACAATCTGACCTCTGTGCAGCTTTTGTCACGCTACATTACATCTTGTTTTGTGGTAAGCTGAAAAGAGTCTTAAAATTGTTTAAAAAATTTAACAGTAGCGGTGCCCGGATTTGGAGTGCACGGCACGCACCAACAACACTGGTGCTCCAAATTCAGAGGTCCTGGTGCGAAGCATTTAAACGACACCAAATTTTATCTGACGACTCCATAACTGTGGAAAGTTTCCGAGTCAAGGTCAGCCGATCGCCTTGCCGCACTGGGCATCAGATCCTACTGGGATCTATCAAGTGGGTTCAAGTTTTATCATCGCTTCGGCGCCTGACAGTCGAGGAGTTGTTTTCATTTTACAAGAGAGGGTTTGGCTCAGTCACTGCCAGTTCTGATTAGCATTACAAATGCAAGGTGGGCTTGAGACAAGGATGGAGGGGACATCCTTACCACCCCCACCCTCCCCAATGACACGAAACAGACTAATTTGATTGATTTTTGGCTGCATCGCCCAGACAGCAAAGCGACGAGTAGAATCTTCCCCCGTCTGAAGAGAAACGGACCCCGCTCCCAACAAAAAGAAAACAAATAGGACTGCCTCGATTCACACTCCGTAATAAATTCAAATTGCGCAGAGATGACAGCCTGCCATACAGCTGCTAATTAATCTGTACGAAGCATGAACGACACTCTGCACTTTTACCACCTCCCGCCCCCTCCCCCTCCTCCCCTCAGCCATGACCCTGCCGGTAATGATCATTTTACATGTACACATGTTGGCACACAGAACCCTCTCCTCATCCCCCGGAGCATATCGCTTGTGATCACACCTCTGCATATTTGATTATGTCTGCCCCACACTGATGCCGGCATGCTGCCCCTTGACCATGTTTACCAAATCAAGACATTGTATTTAAATGTGCTAACACTTAGGCAATGCATTAATTGCATTGATTTTATTCTGTCTTCCCTAATTCAGAATTTGCTGTGTTCCTTTTATTGATTATTCTTTGAATCATAAAATTGGATAAATTGTTTGATTCAATTTTTCATATTGTCTGTTTACAGGCCGAATAAGGAGGCGCTGTACAATTCAGGTAAATATGTTTTTCAGTAGTTTATTGGAAATTTCTTTTAAGGAGATATACAAAAATGTTGCAAACTGCTTACTGACTAAAATTACCAAAATGCAGAAAGGTCCTGCTACGATTGAAACGTCGGGCCCACTATATTTTTGAAAATTCTTTTAATAAAAAAGAAAAAGAAGAAAAAAAGCAAAGACAGTTGGGGCAGGATTTCATCCCAGAACTCTAATTGTCCAACCAGCATCTCTGTCCTAGCGGAGCCAAGATACTTTACTCATGGAGGCATGCTGAACTATTTGGGAGAACCATTACCAAAGAGCAGGATACAGTGAAGCTCAGGTTGTAGAGACCTGGTACATTATTCCTAGAGGCCAGGACTCTAATTCTCGTCTGGACAGTCAAATTGTCTTTGCTATTTTTGCTCTCTTTTTTTATTTAATTTTTTTGAAAGATTGTATTTGTGTTGCAAATTTGTTAAGTTGGACTCCAGAAGGAGAGACCCTTTGGGCATGTATCTGAGTTTAACCAGTGGTCAATTTCATCAAAGTCATCGTCAGCTTACAACCAACCACAAGATGATGAGCGATGCACAGAAACCATACGACCTTGTATCACAGCTCACGATGGGTTAATCCATCGTATGTTGAGTTACAATGTATCGTGAGGCTTTGTGAAATGCACCCCAGACATGTACGTACACTGCAGTTGGGAGGAAATGTCACTTGTTTGATGTATGGATCGATTCTAGTAGTGAGTGCCTCACAAGCCAAATGAGTATTTCCTCCTCGTTTAAAGACCGATTAGGATTAACCAAAGACCACTTTAGCGCTTCAAAAAGGTCTGCATAGAAAAAATCAGTACAGAGGATCCAGCCACATGTTAAAGAGGTTTCATTATTAAAAGCGAGTGGTGTAGATGTTCCTGCTCTTGGTTGCCAATCTATGACACTTAGAACAGCAAGGGTGGAATAGGCTATACTGCATTTCGGTCATTGACATGTTTGTTTGGAGATGAAGGGAAAACCACTGGTCCACCGCTGGCCTTTACCTGGCCTGGCCTTCTCCATCAGTGTCAAGTGCAGGCCAGATCTGTTTGCTAATCACCTGGAATAGACAAACGGAAGCTGAGTGTGCACAGCTGTTTGGCTGTTAGGACCAGTGAAGGGCACTGCAAGGGGCTAACCTGCAGAAATAAGGGCGTTTCTACTTTCCACTATCCCCCCCCCCCCAAAAAAAAACCCACATTTTTTGATGCACACTCCACTTTGTGTGTGTGTGTGTGGACACAATAAACGTGATTATTAGTGGGGTTTGAATTGTGCTTCGGACTACACTAAGAGTGAGACTTTTCAAAGTAATCACGTTTATTTGCCATTCGGTGTGTTGGGAATGCTCCGCTGAATCACAACTGTTTTTTCATCCACAATGCAATGCTCGTGCTGTGACTGACAGGAAGTGCCATGCTTGTTTATACATATACAGTGTATGTCTCCCTGCATGGGCCACGCTCAAGGACACACCCACAATTTGACCACAATTGCTAATGTGTGGACACCAGCAAAAAAAACTCAGTCTTTTAATCGTGATTCAAATCACAATCATTTGTACAGTGGGAACAGCCCAAATTCCTCTGAGTACATTCACTGGCATGCCTCTCCATGGGAGCACTATCTCTATAGGATAAACAATTGACTAAGGATGGATCCAGGTCAGTGTGAAAGTCTGGATGAGCAAATTGCTCGGATGTAGAGGAGTAACCTTTCCACATAAGCCGTCACATGTTGGGCAGACAATGTACATGTACTGTACCGGTAGGCAGGGGCTTTATGCACAGAGCATTGAGCTACAGTGCAGCTCATTAGCTATAGTCTGAAGTACAGTAAATATAAACCATGTAAGATCTAGCAGAGTCAACCATGGACTGGTGTGGTTAGAGGTTCCCTGTAAAATTGATTGGTACAGTAGATGTTCTCTGCAGAAATTAGAACCCTGCATATTAGGATATGAGTGATGCTGGTACTCTGCCGTGAATGGTTATTGGTTCAGAGGCTGAGTGATTAAGGCTTCATTCTTAACCACTCCAGCTCCTGCTGAACTACTTACACTTACAGTACCACTTGGATCAAACTGTCTGCACTGCGTATCATGCTAGAGGTTTCCTGTAAAAAATGACAAGCGGACTTCCAGGCTACTCATTTGACCTTTGTAAAGAGGTCATGCTTCCTGTTAGCTTATCAGCGGACTTATCAACTGTCCTTGCATTAGGCTGTCATACATTAGACCCAGCAGATGTACTGGTATACATGTTGGATATGTGCACATGTAGTGGATGGCAGTTTTCAATGGATCCATATCTTTCCCTTTGTAACCCATCCATTGACTGGTAGAGATACCACCTTTTTATGTCCATTGAACTATGCTGGTACTCTTCCGTGAATGGCACATGGCAGTGCCAGTGCATACATTTGCATGCCATTGCTCAGGTTGACTGTACTCTGTTTCCATTTTCACATCCCAGAAGTGGACCAGGGAACCTTTGATTTCCTGCTCATGAAAAAGAAAAAAAAAAAAAAAATCCCTCCCCATAAAGAGAGAAGCATTCCAAGCGTCTGCTAGAGAAATTCCTCTCAGTTGAACACAAAATGAACACATGACAAAAGCTCTTCAGTATGTGCAAATTGATGCAGAAGGGATTTTTCAGCGGCACACATGACAGTGCTTTAGACTCATTTCCTATCAAGCTTACAAGTTTATGATATACAAGTGTGTACCAAGCCCCCGTTCATCTAGCAAATAATTGGGTGCCACCTCGGGACTCGATACATTCCAAAGGAAAACCCTGTTCTTTATACCATAGGGTACAAGTGATATCTGAGGAAAGAGATGTTCACAACCGATTGCAACTCAGCAACAGTGGCGGAAGCCTAATGACTAGGGAGCCCCTCCCAGCCAGTCCCAGGCCTGAACAAGCATGCCCCAGTCTCAGACACTTGAAGTTGAACGGTATACTCCCCCGGCTGTCATTGCCCACAGGAAGTGACAAAGCAGGGAGTGTGTGAGGGAAGACAGAAAAGCGGCAAGCCAAACACAATTCAACTTCTCACATGTGGGGCAACTAAACTCCTTCACAAGGGCTCTGAGGGAGGAACCTGAACTGTTGACCCCTGGCACAAGGCACGGGTGCACTTTTTTATTCATGTTCACTATCGTAGCGTCTTCAGGTCCCAAGTTTTGAGAACCACGAGGCACCAGTGTGGCAGTGTCCCATGTTCCCTTGTGGTCCTGTGTAGTTTATATTAATAACAGAGTAATAGTATTGTTGCCAATGGCTTACCAGTAGTTTCCCCCAGTTATTCCTGCAGTCGTTTTTGCCAAACTCATCACAACTTCCGATCAATGCCAAGACAACAAGCAATACACAGAAACCACCCTGTACCATTCGGCCTGTCACAACTTACATTGTACCATGAGTTATCAATCGTAAGTTGAGTTACGACTCATCGTAAGGCTTTGTGAAATCCACCCATGGTCCTATACACCTATGACCTAATAGGCTTACAGTGTAGTTATATAGATGTTGAGTAATCGCATACAGGTCCATGTGTGCATGTCTTATGGTATGTGTGTTGAATGCTGAAGCTAAGCTGTGCCATTCATTTGGACAAACTTTTCTACAAAGTGCACCCATTCATCTCTGTGCCAGGGCTTGAATCGGGAGCCATGCTCATCTGTGTGATTGAGCTGACCACTTTGTTCATACAGAGTGATACGGCAAGTCTCATTCTCTCTCCATTTATCTAATGAACCAATTTTTCAGCTGAAATCTGTGCCCTCCCACCCCCAACAAAAGTTTGATATTATTTTATAGATTTCAGTCCTTAGTTTGATATACGAACCTAAAATTGCAATCTACATGTACCTCATGGCCGTCAAACTTCGACATGAACTTTTGAGTCGTGCTTTTGGAGTACCATAACCACAATATACATGTACAGGTATATGGGTAATTCCATAAATCAGGGGTCCAATTTGGGACATTCTGGTGTCCCCACTTACATGTACATTCAGCTTGCCTACATGTAATTTTGTAACAACTTAGTCAAATATTCCGTTGTTTTAAACAGTATATTATATTGTTCATGACTTCATGTACAGTATTACATACTCGACAAAGTGGTTCATTTCATTCGGTTGCATAAGCACTCACTCGAAGTCGCATCTCTTGGTCACATAAGTGCTCACTCGCAGTCGCATAATTTATCGGCCTTTTTTCAGTGATTCAGTGATTTGAAAAGACTTTGTCAGTCACTTACAGTTACATCCCTGAGCTTGTAAATGTTTTATTTTGGTTTTACCTGCAAAATCAATGAATAATATCAACCAAATGAAATGAAAATGTGCTATCTAAGCACGGAAGATGCAAGTTCGGTACTAATATTATACGTACAGTACTTAACCCAGTTATAGTTAAGGGGCTACTTTCCATACCCTGTACAGTAGCTTCTGGAAACAGAAGTACAGTATTTATATGTACACCTTGTCGTGTAGTTGTACCCTCACATATGATTCTCAGCACGTACATACATGTATATACTGGTAGTCTTCTTTCCTGTGAGGCTGTACTGTGTTTATACACTGTACATATGCAGCCAACTAAGCCAAGTCTCATCAAACTCAAGGGCCCAGCCCCAGCCTGTGTCTGCCTATGTACATGTACAGCATGCATATGCACACCGGTAATTTGCATGTAGCCTTCGCCACCTTCGCTGGGATAGTTCAAGTTGTGGAAGAGTCCATTATGTTCTTAGGGGGAGGGGTTCGCTGTGATTTAGAGGATTTTCTATATATACTTAATAGGCAATCTCAAAAATTTGTAGGGCGTGATTTTTGTTCTGCCTTTGAGAAAGGGCCTGCTAGTATCGAAACAACTGGCCCTCCTAATTTGTGAGATTTGCATTTTGGTAATTTTTGGGCACGTTTGCATATTACTCTTAATAGGAAATCCTACAAGCTGTCATAAATTGCCTGCACTGCAATAAACTATTCAACCCTTCAGGGCTGCTTTTGATTTGGTTTATTGTTCAATGCTCTGATGATGCTGGTACTGCTGGGAAAAACAATCTAATTTAAATCACCATTATGAGAAATAAATCCGGGTTATGAAATGGGAAAATCAACACCTACACCAACAACTATTAGTGGCATTGATGTTATCCTTTGTAAGGATATGTGGCACAACATTGCCATTCACCACCTTCAGGAAGTGCTGCTTTGCAATGCCACTGATTGCCTTTGCCTCAGTAAACACCGCACTTGTGTTGAGAGCCTCTTTGCCATATTTTCAAAATTGACAAATGAGTCACTCAGAAACCAGATTGTGTGCGGGAGCAAAATGTTGTAGTCAATTCTACCTAGAAAATTTGAATAGAATAAACGTACAACACTCGAAGTACCATTATACGATGCTGAACTGATGGAACTTTCTCATTGGCTGGCCGGCATCTTGACAGCACTAGTACGCAAACCCAGAGGTCTCGGGTTCAGGTCATAGTCCAGTCCAAGTTTTCTTTGCCATTTTTTTTTTATTTATTAAACAGTTCCTGGTCAGTCTTTCCTTTATTTGTTTGACATTTAAAAACTGATGACATTTCATGTAAATTGTTATTAAGTCCCCAGTCTGGCATAATGTGCACGGGAAAGTGGGCGTTGCCGCCATTCACAGTCGTGGCAGTGAGTGGTGGTTTTTTCTTCCTTGAATGTGCTCAGCTCATTGCCCTGAGTCCCCCCTCCCCTCCCCTCCCTGTGCATCAGTCAGGCAGGGAGAACAGGGGACATATAGGAAGGTGAATTATCTGGCTGTCATTTAGGGGGGGGGCCTGTCCGTCGTTAATTTGAATGGCCAGTCTGCCATGGCTAATGGTAGTTCCAAATGGCAGTTTGCTTATGTCTCGCTACCTTCTTTTTTTTGTGCTAATTTATTTTTTTCTCAGTGACCCTTCGATTGAAGATCTCCCTCTCTCTCTCTCTTTCTTTCTCTCTCTCTCTGTCTCTCTCTCTCTCTGTCTCTCTCTCTCCCTCTCTCTTTCTTTCTCTCTCTCTCCCCCTCTCTCTCCCTCTTTCTCCCTGTCTTGTTCTCTCTGCCATTCTCTTTCTCTATCTCTCTGTCACTATTTCTCTCCTTCTGTTTCTCTTCTGTCGCTATCTCTTCTCTGTCTCTCTTTCGCTCCCTCTCTTTATCTGTCTTTCTGTTTCTGTCTCTTTCTCTGTTTTTCTGTTTCTCTGTCTTTCTGTTTCGGTTCAGTCTGTGTCTCTCACTCTGTTTCTCTGTCTCTGTTTCTCTGCCTCGATCCTCTTCAGCCTTTCCCCCCTTCCTCCTCCCTTCCCCTCGTGTCTCCTACCTCCTTAGTCCACGCCAGGAAGGACCTTGTTACTGTTCATTAAGCATCTTGGACTCTCCTCCGCACCCCTCTTATCTATCCACCCTGAACACTTGGATTGTGCACTTATTTGCAAGGATGAGCAAAGTCCTGTTTGCAATGTTAAACCATTGATCCTCTCAGAGCATCATACCACTCTTCATGATACAATTTACAAATCCTGCCTTTAGTCTGCAATCTCTGCATCCCCCAACAAACAAAACTCACTAAATTTTTATTCAGGCTTTATTTTTTGCCTTTATTTTTAGCCTTTATTTTTAGCCTTTTTAAATTTAACTTTGTAAGTGTGATTCTTTTTTTCAATTTCTTTTTTCAATGGTGATCTGGATCTTTGTCCAGGGCATTCTGCCTTGGTGAAAGGTCCTAGGATTGAACCGTTCTCCTATGCTCAAAATGATCGAAAAACCTGAGATTTGCATTTCAGTCAGTAAGCGGTTTGTTTTTCCTTTTTTTCTCATTTCCTTTACACTCTTGGCATTTGATTAGTTGAAGGCGTCGTTATCATGAACACGCACAATGCGCATGGACATGTGTATTAGGCTAGTAACTTCAACGCTCGTTACTTGCACACAGGCACCAGTCATCCGAGCACCACTTGCTTGGGCAGCCAAGCACTGCCTTCCATGGATAGCCACTTCTTCCTGTTTTAGTTTGGGTTGTTTTTTTTCCTCTCATAACCGTGAAATCAAAAGGATGTTTGCAGGCCTAGCGGCGATTGCTTCATTTTGAGAAGGGCACTAAAGAGGGGCTGGTATCTGTCTAGTCTTTTTTGCCCATGTGCAGAATCACTCGTCACTGGTGATTCAGAATGAATTGGACACGGAACGCTAGCTGGCTTGTGGCTTGCTGGGTAACAAGAGACCGAGGGGGGAAACAATATACGCGTATAGTATATACATGAAAATAACTAAATGGTAGTCAAGCAAGTGCAATATGATCCGGCATTATCCCGGTCTGGCTGCGGATGAGAGCACCAGCCCTTTCCTTCTTTTTTTCCCTTTCTTTCCCCCTTAGGGGAAAAAAAAATATTGCCTGACTCTTTCCCTGTCCGCATTTGCACCACATGGAGACAATTGCCCCTCAGACATGCTGACCTGCATAGGCCCAATATCATGGAGCAGCTTAAGCGTGCACATCTGCTCAGCAGAAAAACTCTTCCCTGTGCAAACAGGATTACAAAAACCGCACCGCGATGCGATGTCTGTCAATTTTGACTTGTCTTCCGCTCTTCAGCATGAAAGGAAACGTGAAGTTTGAATTGGCAAGGCGATCCTATGAAGCCTGACTTTTTTGCTGAAACAAATGGGTCATGGATAGTGGGTCACAGACAGGGGACACTCACAGATAGCTCCTCTTGGTTCCCACATACTGTAGATCAGCTTCTCTTGAGTATCCCCACAGCACTCTGACTGAGAGCACAATTCGACAAAAATCTATCGTTCGTATTGATTTTACCTATTGTCTATTTCTATGCCTGTCTTCGAAACTGTCACTGGTCATTCTGCTCCACTGAGCATTGCCCATGCAGGCCGGCTATGGAAGGATGCCTCCTCCTTCAATCCCTAATCCTAGCGCTGGCTCTCAGCACATCTCGAACAAAGAAGGTCAACGCTCTGACAGCCCTGTTTTATTTTCGGGGCTGACCTGGATAAGCCATGGAAAATCCTCTCCAGGGTACAGGTAGATTAGTCTTTCAAAGAGGGTTTGCCCTTCTCCTTGATGCAAACATCATGTTATATCTATAAATTAGTTTTGTTCGAGTTCCCTTGATTAAAAAACAAACCAATAAACAAATACTGCAAGGCGCTCTTATTGAAAAAATGAATTAGCATGATATATGTTTGCATGCCTACTTTTCCTTGCGTGAGATTTGCATTTCTCCAAGTGCTGTGCAGTTCATTTCTCTCCCCCTTCAGAATTACTTGACATTTAGGCTTTAGTTCCCTGCCCTCCCCTCAATAATTTTGTTTTATACAGTGCCAAAGTGGCCCCCGCTCCTTAAAAATTACACTACACAAGGCCTGTGCCCCTCAGTGTAGAGATACACTGTATCTATACCAGTATAAAGGAGTACATGTACCTCCCCCCCCCCCCACAAAAAAAAGCAGTTGTGGTCACTGGTCAAATGGTGGGTGTGTCCTTGAGGGTGGCCCATGTAGGGAGACATACATGTACCGTATACCAGTGAGAGTGCGAGCGGTGCATTGTGGGATTACAAAATAAATTATAAATGAATTATTTGGAAAAGTGTCACAGATAGTGGAGTGTGAAACTGTGAATCGTGATTCAAAATTCCAGTAATAATTATGGTTATTGTGTCCTAACACACACACATGCCACAAAAGTGGAGTTTTTATCGCGATTCGAATCGTGATCCAAATAATTGCATTTATTTGGGACCATGGAAATGTCACTGACCAGGGCGTGAGGCCACAATCGAGGGCTGCTTGACTGCTACTGGGAGGTGAAAGAACAAAGTGGAAGTTTTGTGGTGCCACCATGTACAATCATCTCTTGTAGATGTGGCTCTGAAAGGAGCTGGTAACTCTAGCCAGATCTCATCATCATCATCATTCCCTCGACTGGATAGTCGTCGGGGGGATCTGAGCGCAAGAGGCTGACATCTTTTGCCAGGCGGGTCTGTCGAGCACTGCTGTGAGGAGCTCAGGCATAGTCAGGTCAGTCCAGGACTTCACGTCGTCTGACCAAGATTTTCGTTGACGACCACGCCTGCGCCCACCCTCGACGGTTCCTTGCATGATGGTCTTGCAGAGGCTGTTGTGCCGAGTCACATGACCATACCAGGCAAGTTTCCTTCGCTTGACAGTGGAGAGGAGATGTTCTTGGGTGCCGACATGGCTCTCAACCTGCTGCCAGACGAATTTGTTGGTCTTGTGCTCTCGGTAAGAGATCTTCAAGAGACGTCTCATGCACTTGTACTCGAAGGCCTGAATACGTCTCTCTTCTTCTGCATGTAAAGTCCAAGTCTCACATCCGTATAGGACGATGGAGACGACCAGAGACTTATACAGATGGTATTTGGTGGCGAATGACATCTTACTTTTCCACACCCTTGTCAATCTGGCCATTGCTGCTGTTGCTGTGGCAATCCTCGTGCGGATTTCCGTAGAGCACGAGCCATCCTTGGACAAGGTGGCCCCCAAATATTTGAAGTAGCTCACTTCTTCCAGTTGCTCGCCGTTCATGGTGATGTTGACGCTGGCATCTCTCACGCTGTTGACCATTACTTTGGATTTAGTGGTGCTGATCTCCATGCCATAGGCGCTAGCTCGTTCAGACAGCTTTGTAGTCAGTTCTTGCAACTCACTGTTGGACCCAGCCATCAGGTCGATATCGTCTGCAAATCTGAGGTTACAGACGGGCCGCCCACCGATAGAGATGGTCGTGACGTGGTCATGGAGGGTCTCCTGCATGATCTTCTCCAAGAAGAGGTTGAATAGCGTTGGCGAGAGCAAGCAGCCTTGCCTCACGCCGACCGTCGTCCTGAAAAATTCACCCGTTTGATTGTTGAGCAGCACTGCGCTGGTGGCATTGTTGTAGAGGGCTTGAATCATCTGAACAAGTCCCGACTCAATATTGTAGCTCTTGATGACGTGCCAGAGGCCTTGGTGCCAGACTCGGTCAAAGGCCTTTTTGAAATCAATAAAATTGTGAAACAAGTTCTTCTGATGCTGAAGATGTTTCTCTATCAGGACTCGGCAGTTGAAAATTTGCTCCACAGTGCTTCGCCGGGGTCGAAATCCTGCCTGCTCTTCGGATATGATTTCCTCAGCCTTGGTCTTCAGGCGGTTGAGGATGATGCGAAGCAAGACTTTACTGGGGTGGCTGATGAGACTGATGGTTCGATGGTTCTCACATTGCCTCAGGTTACCCTTCTTTGGAAGTGGTATGACAAGGGACTGAGTCCATTCAGTCGGCCACTTTTTCTGCTCCCAGATCTGCTGGCAGAGGGTCGTAAGTGCGTTGACGATTTCCTCCCCTCCACCTTTCAACAGCTCTCCCGGTACGTTGTCCACGCCTGGTGACTTTCCTGGCGTCAGTGATCGTACAGCTGCTTCTACTTCCTCTCTCAGGATTGGGGGACTGTCAATTCCATCCTGGGGGTACTGGCTGTTTCCAAGGATCGAGGTGTCTGGCTTCACCTCGTAATTGTAGAGGCTAATGCAGTACTCAGTCCACCTCTGTAGGACTTGGTTATTTTCAGTAAGAAGCTTGCCGTCTTGGTCTTCGATAGCCGCAGTTCTTGGCTGGCTTCCTTTAGTGAGTGCCTTGAGGGTGTTGTAGGCTGTTTTGCTGTTGCCAGACTTCATGTTCTTCTCAATGGTGTTGCATTGCTCTTCAATCCATTCTTCCTTTGCCGCTGCCATCTTCTTTCGAACTGCTCGATGTGCCTGTTGGTACTGTGCACGGGCTTCATCGCTGGAGTGTTTTTGGCTGCGAAGCTCTCGTCGCTTGTCACATAAGTCAAGGACTGTATCCGTGACCCACGGCTTGATCTTCCTCCTCCGTTTGCCCAGGATCTCATCAGCTGAGGAGAGTAAGACTTCCTTGACCTCGGAGGCCATCGTGTCTACGTCGCTGTCGATCAGGTTCAGGGCTGCGAACTTGCCGCCGATACAAGCTTGGAAAACCTTGGCGACTGCGGGATCCTTTAGCTTTTCGAGGTCGAAGCGTATCCGGGGGAGCTTGGACTTGCGCCTGGCTGACAGCTTGAGTTTGATAGTAGTCATGACGAGATCATGATCGCTGCCGATGTCGGCGCCAGGAAAGGTCCTTGTCTGAGCCTTGTTGATGCTGGATTTGAATCGTTGTGGTGTCAGGATGAAGTCAATTTGGTTGTGGACTTGACCATTGGGTGAGTGCCAAGTGGTGGTTTGAGATGGCTTGTGTGGGTGGAGGGTGTTGGCCAGGGTGAGGCAGTGGCTCTTCGCAAACTCAAGTAGTCTGAGGCCGCGGTCGTTGGTCTCTCCAACGCCAAACTTCCCAGTGGTACCTGGCCATTGGGTGTAGGCGTCTGGGCCTACCTTGGCATTCCAGTCTCCCTGGACGATGAGGATGTCCTTCTTGGGGGCTTGGGCGATGCTGGTGTCTAGGAGTTCGTAGAACTCTTCAAGTGCTTTATCATCGTAGTCCGAAGTTGGTGCGTAGACCTGTACGATAGTGATGTTATGGGGTTTTGCTGCGACTCTGATGGTGATGAGTCTGCTGGAGATGGGGGTGCAGCTGATAACAGAGTTGGAGATCTCTTTCCTCACCATGAACGCAACACCGTGCTGGTGTTTCTTCTCATCTCCAGAGAACCAAATCTTGTGCCCATCGTCAGTAGAGGTTTCTCCGAAGCCAGTCCATCTGACCTCTGACAGGCCTAAGATGTCCCAGCGGTAGCGCTGCATTTCGTGGGTGAGTTCGTGTAATTTGCCGCATGCGTGCAGCGTGCGAACGTTCCAGGTGCCGATGGTGGTGGTCTGGGTTAGTAACCTGATAGTGTTCTTCACTCCAGTAGCATATTTAACACGTCCATCCTGGGGTGATCCGATGAGACGCGCGGTCGTTGTTGTTCCGGGACGCGACCGATCCGGCATGTTGTCATTCCTTTTTCTGCTCATAATCCTTTCTGTGGGCTTGTGAGAGCTCGGCGGCGCCCATCTCCTCTCCGAGATCCTAGCTGACAGCCGCAACCACAGTAAGCTGTGGGACGCCCTCAGCCACCTGGGAGCCTCCGCCCTGGCCGTTGACCGCTAGTGCGGTTCCTCCGCCCGATAGTGCAGTGGAAGCACATACCCCCTCACGTGGTTTAGCCCGCCAGCTGAGGCGGTTACCAGGGTGTGGCGCTTGGAGCCAGCACGTGAGAGTTGTAGGATGGATGGATGGGGACCAGTGCGCCCGATCCCCCCCAGGGTTGACCCCGAGGGGCAGCTGCCAAGCAGCAAAGGTACTACCCCTACCACTACCCAGAGCCCACTACACCGGCCAGATCTAGCCGCGACCAATTGTGGCAAGCAATGTGCAGTTTGCCTTTGCTCATTACAGTCAAAGAAGGTGTACATTGGGAAATATTGGAAGGGGAATATTACTGCAAGCCATGTCAAGTATTGTCGGTAGATGCTGGTTGGAACCTACGCTGCCAATATTCTACCGGTACCATCCTCATCACGGATCAAATTTCTTGTTAATATCCAGTGTTTATCCACCAGGATATCAGTCTGGGTGTACATCATGTCCATCATACAAGGGAAATACTCTACAATCATAACACTGCATTGTGTATACCAGATGTACATGTAATGCTTATCATTTACCTTTTTATTTATTTTTATTTTTTTTAGAGGGAAAGGAAAACATGCTACATGTACATGTAGTGTGGCTTTTGCTTTTTAGACTGAAACAAGAAGATCCCTTCACCATCCACACAGATGCAATCGAGTGTTGTCATCCTTTTTTGGAGAACTTGAAGCTTTGGATTATTTGTCAAAATGCAGTGTAACATTAAAAGGGGAAGCCAAAGGCCTCCCAATTTCACGCCTTGTACATGTTCAGGTGTACTTTAAAATGGATGAAAGAACTAGAGACAAAGCAGGAGCCTGAGCCTAAGCTGGGTTTCGGAAAAGGGCCCTGGAAGGCCAGAAGTCATAAAAAAAACAACTTACCTTCCCTCTTCCTGATTTCAAACGAATGGATGCATTTAGTGAGTACACGTATGGCGTACATGTACATGTATGTACATGTATATCCCTTATTAATGATGTGTGTTTGTGTTCCTTTTCTCCTGTCCTGTTTCTGTTCCCCTCCAGATGAAGGATGGGTGCGCATCTACCTGAGGGGTCGCCCCATCACGATGTTCATGCCCACGGAGGTGGCAGACTACTCCATCAAGGCTAAGCAGGAGGCACCAGCGGAGCAGCTCAAGCTGGAATGGGTGTATCCTTTGAACTTTCCGGTGATGAGCCTCACACTCCAGTTACAAAATAACCCGAGTCTGAGTCACATCTCTCCAGTCCTGGAAAATACTCCCAAGGAGGGATTGCCCTACCGCGGCCATGTTTTTTTCAGAAAGCAGTCAGGGAAAGTACTGAGCATACAGTGTTTAATTACACATCAAGTAGGGCAACCCTTCTTAAAGTACATAAGAACATTCTCCACAACACAAAGTCATATTATGTAGCGTATCTATCATGGATAATAAGACTTGTGCTGGATCTTAGTCCGAGTCACGAGTTTAGCGATAGCAAGTCACGAGTTTAGCGATAGTGAGTCACAAATTTAGCAAGTTTTGAAAATGCCACATTATTAAGAAAAAAAATTTGTTTGCCAGTCATGGTCACTTGTACATGTAAGTATTCCTGTGTACAGAGGTTGTAGTACCTTGTCCTGTTCTTGAGAAGGGTCCTTAAAGGATGTGTCTTTGTGATCGTTTTGGCTGTAGTGTTTTTTTGGCCCCCTTAACCTGTTGATCAGCTACGGCTACAGAGGGAAGGATTGTCGGACCAATCTCCACCTGCTGCCTGGGGGAGAGATCATCTACTTCATGGCGGCCGTGGTGGTGCTGCACAATGTGCAGGAGAACACCCAGCGACACTACCTGGGCCACAATGACGACGTCAAGTGGTGAGTTGTCCATGAAGGCTTACAAAATAAGGGGCAAAGTGCAGGGGCTGAGGCAGGGGCAGAGGCAGGGGCAGGGGCAGAGGCAGAGGCAGGGGCAGAGTCAGAGGCAGAGTCAGGGGCAGAGTCAGAGGCAGAGGCAGGGGCAGAGGCAGGGGCAGAGGCAGGGGCAGAGTCAGGGGCAGTGGCGGGGGCAGAGGCAGAGGCAGGGGCAGGGGCAGAGTCAGAGGCAGAGGCAGGGGCAGAGGCAGAGTCAAGGGCAGAGTCAGAGGCAGAGGCAGAGTCAGGGGCAGAGTCAGAGGCAGAGTCAGGGGCAGAGTCAGAGGCAGAGGCAGAGGCAGGGGCAGGGGCAGAGTCAGGGGCAGTGGCAGGGGCAGAGGCAGGGGCAGGGGCAGGGGCAGAGTCAGAGGCAGAGGCAGGGGCATAGTCAAGGGCAGAGTCAGAGGCAGAGGCAGAGTCAGGGGCAGAGGCAGGGGAAGAGGCAGGGGAAGAGTCAGGGGCAGGGGCAGAGGCAGAGTCAGAGGCAGAGGCAGTGGCAGGGGCAGAGGCAGGGGCAGGGGCAGGGGCAGGGGCAGGGGCAGAGGCAGAGGCAGGGGCAGAGACAGGGGCAGAGGCAGAGACAGGGGCAGGGGCAGAGGCAGAGTCAGAGGCAGAGGCAGAGTCAGGGGCAGAGGCAGGGGAAGAGGCAGGGGAAGAGTCAGGGGCAGGGGCAGAGGCAGAGGCAGAGGCAGTGGCAGGGGCAGGGGCAGGGGCAGGGGCAGGGGCAGAGGCAGAGGCAGAGGCAGGGGCAGAGACAGGGGCAGAGGCAGAGACAGGGGCAGGGGCAGGGGCAGAGGCAGAGGCAGAGGCAGTGGCAGAGGCAAGAGTAGTGGCAGTGGTCATAGTGGGTTTTTTTAAAACCAAAATTAAGGAAAAACAGACTTGGAACTACAGTATGTCCCCGCCCCGGCAAAGACTAGTCAACTATTTGGGGCTGGATAGCTGAGGTGATGAGAGTGCTGGTTCACAAAACAAGAGGTCTCGGGTTTGAGTCTAAATTTTTGTTGCCATTTAAAATCTATTCTCAATGGCCCAGCTGGAAGAGAAAGCTCCTGCTAGGTTTGCATTATCAGACCCTCTGTGATAATTATGGGTTTGGTGTTTTTTTCAGTCTGTAAGCTGTTTTGAACATTATTATGTTCTTGTATCAGAACAGCTTCTTCCCAGGGTCTGCCTCTCTCTGGAATTCCCTTCCTGGTTCATGTTTTCCCTCAGCCTACAATCATCCCCCTTTTTAAGAGGAATGTCAATTCAAATTCCCAGCCTTCCTGAGTCCCTCTGTATCTACATGTACTTCTTTCCTTTGCCCTTAACCTTGAGTGGCTTTATATAGCCTTGGTGTATGCGAATTTGCATTAAAAATATATTATTGATGCCGCAAAGCCCAAACCAATTCATAGGGGTTTTTTTTGGGGGGGGGGGGGCGGGGTCTGGGAAAGGGCCCTAAGTCACTGTGCGTACGCTTCCTGTATAGCTTGATGCAGTTTGGTCAAACTGAAGATGGCATCTGCTTTTACCCAGGAGCTTAATGGCGCATCTGAAGAATCGTCCTTGTCATCAGACATTCTGCTCAGATGCATGTCGTTAGAAGCGTCTCTGGAGACATCAGCTCTCCTCGTGAATTCCTTGTGTACTCAACAGAGGATAGGGAAGGATTTTTTTTGTGGGGGGTGGGGTAGGAGGGGGGGGGTATGTGCTGTTATATTCTGGATATGCACTCAGAACATCCCCAGAGTTAGCATGTGCAAGGAATCCCATTTTTGAGGACGGTTTGTTCCAGATGTGCTGTGAACCCGCTGCAAATGCAGTAAATTCTGTGTTATTCCAGTGTGTGGGGGGCGGGGGGGGGGGGGTGGAATTGTTGTCATTACCAAAGCACACCTCATCAATGTTCAGTAATAGGCACGATCACTACTACGACGTCCGCAAACCGGTACACAGGAACCGGCGAAGCGGACATAAACTTCTTCAGTTGCCTGATGAAGGTTAGCAGTTTAATAGCAACTGAAACGTCGCCACCAGCAACGACACATCGCGTGACTTTGATCACCCTTTCCACTTAATAGGCTGTTTCAGTTGGGATGTATGACCAAACGCGTAGGGAGGAGGGGCGGGGGTTGGAATGGGCCTCAGAGCTCCTCAAGGAGCTTCTTAATGGGAGCGGTAGAAATGTGTTTGCTCTTGGAGAGAGACTGCTGAATAGCTCTGCTTGAGCTGTGTACGATCTGGGACAACACTCAGCCCAGTTGCCCCAGTCAACATTGTGTACCACTCTCTCTCAATGCCAAACGGGCACATACAGGTAGCCGCATATATTTCACTTTTCCAGCAATCAATTCCTCACATGGCATTTGCCATATATCTAGAGATGCGAGCATGTCGGTCACTCAGCACAGGCATGGTTGAACCACATCCCCAATGACCCCAGTCCCACTGAGCCCACTGTGATGGTGGATCACACATGCAGTACACATGGGTCACTGTTCTGAAAGTGAAATTCCTCACGTTACCTGGCATATGGGGGAATTGATCACTTGTGCTAATGACCATTTGGATACGTGTATGTACCTACAGTAAGTAGATTGCTTCCATTACCAGGCTTAGTGGTCTGAATCATGATGTAATATCCAGTATTTATAGTAGTATGTTTTTCCAGCCTGCTGGTCAATATGCCGGTTGTACAGTTGACCATTATGGGATGGCCAGGCTCGTTTATTAATTAATAATCCATTGGTTCAGTTGATCCCATGCGACCCTTCCTGAAAACCCAAATTACCACAACCGTGTTGGATTTACACAGTGTTAGGGTTGACCAACATGTACATGTACATGTATGTACCGGGGTCGGTGATTAACCGTACTTAACAACTTTGTGCCAGAAACCTAGAATTCAAAGTGCCAGTGGTGTTAATGTGCTCTGGACCCTCTGAATCCGGGCACCACAGTACCCCAAGTTTGGAACAAAGATTCTTTTTCAGCCTTCCGCAAAACAATATGTAGCATGACAAAAGCCACACAGACGTCTGATAGTGCCAGGTTTGACTCCCTATACACACGGCGTATTCTTATACACGTAGATTCACAGGTATTTATTTTCCTGATTGTTCAGCAAGTTTTGAAAATGGCAATTTGTAAAAAAAAAATAAAAAAAATGTGGTGGCCATAGGCACTGAAAAGTGGGTTGGCACGAAGTGGTTATGAAGCCAATCGTATGATGATCCAATGGATCATGTTTCTTCTTTTCCTGGCTCGTACATGTACGTCTCTTTTAATCTGGGTTGGATTAATATGGGATTCCAACACTTAGAGGAGGGAAGAAGTTTGAACGATTTTTTCTGTGGGTGGTCTCTTTCCTTTGTCAGCATTGCCATCCATCCGGACACCGTGACCATAGCAACGGGCCAGGTTGCTGGACATGACCCCGAGGAAGGCAAGGTAGGTTCACATGTATTGCTCTCACTAAGGTTGTTCGATATCCATAATTTCTGCTTCTGATATATCATCAGGTAAATATTGTATTATTCAATATTATCCTGATACACAGATTAATATTCAAGGGAGACAAAACATCACACTTCATTTACATTGGCATAATGATCGACTGGGGGGAAAAAATCCGATGTCCTTTTTGGTCATATCCCTTAACCACGGATGGGTACTGAAGTACGTGTACTTTGGAAAAAAGTTTACTGTACCTTTTGGTGGAAAACTGCTAAAAAAAGGTGAATAGAGCAGTCCATCTTTGCTCACCCACACTGCAAAGTGATTGTTACTATGTACAGTTGGAATCGATTGGACGCGAACCCCCATAATGTTCCACCGAGCTTGCTTGCTGTTCACGATGTGTATTGCGTAGCGTACTGCAAATGGGCTACAAATGACCATCAACTATAATTAAGTAGAAACCGATTGAGAGTCTTTTTAAATGAGTTTTGCACATGGGCGAGCAATCATACGAAACCTCCTTCAGCCTCTCCCAGTCAAAATGAGCCACAGCAGAGCTTTGCAGATTAATCTTTTGTCCTGAAAATAATTGCACGGGAGATGAGCTTGCATCCTGGAGAGCCCTTAAAGGCCCTACACAACATTGGTCGAGGTCAAAGAATAGCATCCATACGTTGTCTGATCCAACATATGCATGAAATAGCACACCTGTGAAAATTTCAGCTCAATCCACCAACCGAGTCTCGAGAAAATTATGAAAAACGCTAAATGCAGCATTCAACACCGTACTGTTCCGAAAAATAGTTTAGATCTCGGTGAGACGTAAAGGATTTCTTTGACTCTTTTCTCCTTTAATACAACATTTTAGGCAGAAATATTTCAGTGCGAGGTTTCTACTATAACATCTTCAAACTGAAGTTTCATGTAAATCTGTGAACATTTTTGTTTTTCGATCTTACCAATGTTGTGTAGGGGCTTTAAAGAGCCCTTCTGCTGAGATGGAGACCAATCACTGAGAACCAATTGATATACCGTAACAGGGATATATAAGACTATCGGAAATTTCTGGATTTCCGGAAAAGGCATAATTTTATTTATTTATTAATTTATTGTATGGGTTTCTTTTTGGGGTGTTTTTTTTATTATTATTTTTTTTTAAATGTCAAACAGGGATCTCAAACTGCTCATTTTTATCTGTTCAAACCCTATATACTGAAGGGCACCTGCACCCCTGCCGTGAATCTCTCGGTCGCGTAAGCACTCACTCGCAGTCGCATATGTCTCGGTCGCGTAATCGCTCACTCGCAATCGCACAATTTATTGGCCTTCAGTGATTTTCAGGAAATGACTTTGTCGGTCACTTACAGTAGGGCCAATATCCCTGATATAAAAAATCTCCTCCATTTGCATTGCGATTGTCCCCGTCCCCTAGTGACCCACTTATGGCGAAGCTCCATCATCTGTCTTGGATGGCAGATTAATGGGTCTCCAGGAGCTAGCCATAACTCCTCTCTCAGCAAAATGGTTTTTATAGTGGATCAAAGCTTGCCTCTTCTGAAGCAGGGCAATCCATTCCCTGATATACGCTGACAGTTCTTTCTTCCCCTTTTTCAACCACTTCGCGATGGGTTCTCCAAATTCGGACCCCACTAAAGAGTTTTTTTTTTCAGTCACATGCTTTTTGACGGTCAGCATTCAATTCTCGTGGATGTTTGTGGAACGTGCGTGCCTTCAACTTATCAAATGTCCAACGGAAAATGGAAATCTGCAGATTCCATATTTGCATGCACATGCGGATTTTGACCACTCCTGCAGACATGCTACATGTATTTAGCCTTTGGCGGTCAGGTGATGTCATGTGAAAAACCTCTCTAGTCAGAATTTTAAACAAAGTCTCTTTTCAGCCTACATGTACAGTATCACAAAAACAGTATGTAGCATGACAAAAGCCACACAGACATCCGATTGTGCCAGGTTTGACTCTTCTTGATTTGTTTCACTGGTATTTATTGTTCTCAATTTTTGTGAAAATTACACATTGTTAACCCTCAAAAAAACCTGTATGGCAGTCATGGGCTCTGGAAAGTTGCAAGCTGCAAAGTGGTTAAGGAGCTCTACTATTGACCCGTCATAGATAATGACCTGTTGTATGATGAACAAAAACAAAAAACTATTGCAGAATTTAGCTCTCAAAGATCACAGTAGAAGGGAAGAGAGCTCAATTTTTCTGTAATTTGGCTCAGTCTTGTCACACACTGTCGATGAATAAATGTATTTTTTCCTGCCTGCACTGATGTGCAATTATGATGCTAAAATATTGTCGGAAATGATCTCAGTGTTGCAGCACATTGGGGATGTGTCTGGTACTTTTTGCCTGATTGATTGCAGGGGGCCGTCCAGCCACGGTGCCCCATTGGTCAGGCCATAAGGCTGGCCATCAATCATCCAGGGAGTTAAACGCGATGAAGCGTCCGCTGAACAACCCTCAAATATTAATGCGCCGAGGAGAAAAAAAATCTCCAGGCCCGTTGGCAGAGGTACCGAGCAAGCCAACGCTGCTTAGATCGAATCGGAAAATGCCCTGCACAGATTTGCCACGCGCGGCTGGTGTCCTTGACACGGATGCTGGTTACCAGCCAAAACCCATCATATCAAATACATCGTCTTCCACTCGGTGCCCTGTTTGAAGATTTTTTCAAGCTACAGTAACTGCATAATCCTCATGGATTATAAAACTCAACTGTTTGTTTTAGCTCAGCACACAATTTGCTAGTGGGGAGGTCTCTTGTGCGGCAAGATGGGATAAGATTCAACATCTCCTTGAAAATCTAAAACAAATTTATATCCCCCTTACTCCTTAATAATACTTAATATTGAATGTGCCTCTAACAGTGAAACCCTATTCAAAAATCTTTGCATTAATGATAGAATCTTTGATTTGTATGTTTGAGTTTTTTTAGTTGCTCTGCAATTCTTTGTACCCGCATCTAATAAAAATTATTTCCCAGATCTTTTCCAGGTATAAAACATTACACGTATGGTTTTATCTGAATTCATTGCTTTGGCTATGGCTATGACTTGTGTCTATAGGCAATAGCATATATCTCCCTGTGTTGGAGAAGCCTCAGCCATTGAATGGTGTTCATGTCCGCCAGTTTAAAGTCTTTCCTTCCCTCAACTAAGAGAAGACATATATCTCATAGTTTTAGGAAGCCTGCTTTTTTTCAAAATTGTCTGCCTTTGAGAAAGATCCTGCTAGGTAAATGTCAGGCACAATTTGATATTTGTATTTTTGTCATTTTAGTCATTAAAGAGTTAGTAAGATTTTTTTATAGCACTCATAGACAGTTAATCAACATTCAGTGTGATGAAGTAATATTTATCAGTTGATCTTGTATTTCTTTTATCCCCGCTTTTCCAGCCCCACGTCCGTATCTGGGACTCTGTGAGCTTGAACACGCTGCACGTGGTTGGCCTGGGTGCTTTTGACAGGGCTGTGTGCTGCGTCGCCTTTTCCAAGAGCAGTGTGAGTACACCGCCCTTGCAGCTAGGCAGACGGTGATGGACAGAGAACACACTTCCTGGAACGCGGAGTGGCCGGCTCTTCCTCGGGCTCGCCCTCATTCTCAGAAGAAATTAAGCATGACGTCATCACCACAAGCATTCTACGGCAACAACTCTGCTACCAAAATATCGCCACCATCTCTGTTCATACTTGTGTAGGCTTAAGAAATGTCTCCTTACGTGATTTGTTTGTAGTAATAGGTGGTGATTCTTTGTGACCTTGTATTGTGCAGGACAAGATTGAGCACTTGTTGGCCATCGATGACTCCAACGATCATGTGTTCTCCGTCTGGGACTGGAAGAAGGAGAAGAAGCTTGCTGAGTCCAAGGTACGGTTTCCTCAAAAACCCACTTTCAAGTCTGCTTTTGTCCAGCCAATGACTTCTAGTGGGTTTTTTCCAGACTCTCCTGTAAACCCCAAATTCAGAATGCAGTGTGCCCTAGGCAATGTCGATATATCCATATTTTTATATGTCACATCAATATCGATATTGCTGATATTATTATATGCAGTTTTTTGCTTAAATTGATAAATCGAAAGATATTTATATTCCATTGATCCCTAATGCTTTTTACAGTAGATATCTCAAACTCAGAGAAACTGTTGGCCCATCTTGCACCAAGCTGCCTTTTTACGGAAATCGTCAGGCCTGTTAATTTCCGGGCATTTTGTCCATTCTTAGAATTGTTTTGTTAAACTGCATGTACGCAATGATTTCAGAATTCGGGCACCTGGTTCCTGAATTACCCAGATATTGTCCAGGCCTACTTCCAACAGTACGACGCATAGTTATTCCCACCTTCCCCCTTTGTGTTTCTCCTTTTCCCTTTCTCGGCACGATGCAGTCGTCCGGCGATCCCGTGGTGGCCGCTGAGTTCCACCCCTTGCTGGACAACCACATGATCAGCTGCGGCAAGGGCCACCTCCTCTTCTGGTCGCTGGACAACAACAAGCTGACCAAGAAGGCCGGCATCTTTGAGGTGAGTCCGAACGAGGGCCCGGCAGGCTGCAGAGTGACTACGCCCTGCTATGTGGCAGCCTGGCCAAGTATTGATTTCGTTTTTAGCAGGGATAGATTCTCTTGAGAAAAAAAAACCCGAAGATATATACAAAAATACGGAGGGCCTGACGTTTCAATCGTAGCAAGACCTTTCTCAAAGGCAGAATTTGTGTAAATTTTATTGTTTGAAAATCACATATTGGTAATTTTAGTCAGTAAGCAATTTGAAACATTTGGGGTATAAGTGGGTGGCACGGGCCGATTTCATGGAGCTGCTTATGCGCCAACATTTGCTTCAGCACAGAAAGTCAGGGGCCACAGGATCCCCTTGCCTACCCAAACTTCACTATTTGTTTCATGCTAAGTAAAGAAGAATGGAATACAAGTCCGAAGCAATTGACATCACATCGCGGTGCAGTTTGTAATCCTGCTTACACAAGGAATACTTTTCATGCTTAGCAGATTTCAACGCATCTGGCAAAATCGATCACTCTGAAATCCATCACAACGTAGTGGTACATTGACCGCCAAGTTGCAATGGTTTTCAGACTTAGCGATCGATTTTGGCATTTGTGATGATCCCAAAGCGTTTGTGAAATCTGCCCCAGGTCTAGTCACAGAAGAATCTTACTGTCCATATCCTGAGCAGGTTTTTTTTTTTTTTAACTATGCCCCAAACATGCAATTATCATGCACGTACTGTATACCATGTGGACATGTGCTTCAACCAAGTCTATGATAGGCAGGCAGCATCATTTCATTCCAGCATGGCACAAATATCATTGCCAAATACATGGAGCTACCACTACTACATGTATAGATGTTGAAGACCTTGATATTATCCATGAATCACAGGCAGATTTTGGGGGTGATTCCATTTGGTTTTGACTGTTTAGTACATGTACAGTACATGTACTTCCACCATCCAATTCCATCAAAGGTCAGCTGGTCTGTATTGATAAGTTCAAAATTGGCAATTTCACAGTGAACGATTTTGCGTGATTAATAATAACAAATTAAATTAAGAAACGCGGACGTAAACATGTCAATGCATACTGCATAGGTCTTTGAATTGGACAAAGTTAGCTTCTGAGTATTTGTTGTTCTCTTTCCGTGGATTTCTAGATATGGTGATACCGGTAACTGTTAACCCTAATTCTACCCGAACCTTCAAAATACCATGACCCTGTTTGAATGCATGATTTTTTACATTTTTTTCTTTTCTGTTTTGCCTTCTCTTTGTTTTTAACTGAAAGAACATTTGTACGAGACTAAGCTCAAATTACATGTACACTTACATACTGTATGGTACATGTACATGTATATGTTGAAATTTTAGCCTCAAACTAGCTTCTTTGACATTTTACCCTAGTACAATTTCAACGCTTTCGTGTTTTGGTGAAAAGTGTGGTACATGTATATTTGGTGAAGGTGTTTCATGCAGTAAAATTACTTCAACATAGACATGATTTTGCTTGGTTTAGCGTGTTGAAGGCATTTTCACATTGGCCATAGTTTTCATAGAAGTTGTCTGGCTATAAATCCTAACCCTAAACCCTATAAACCCTAACCCAGACACACTACTTCACAGATGCGACAGGCTTGGCCAAAACAATTACAGATAGCCATTTTTCATTGGCTAGCATTGATGCAGGACAAATGCGGATGCCTATTCGCTTTTTCAATGTATCAGATGTGTTGATTAAAAAATAAAAATAATAATAATACTGTGATGCACGTGCAAGTACATGTACTTGTTGGAATCAGGTATTACACACAGATGTCAGCTTTCCATTGATAAATCAATTACTCCTTCTTCAGATGACTGGCTGATCACTCTCAAATTAATGATTGGACAGTTTGCGGCAGATTGCCATTTCACGTCTGAGTTGAAAATTAATCCCTTTCAGGGTCACTGTTATGAAGCTTGTCGTTCCCAGGCGACGTGCTTTCGTGACTTGGCTAATTAGAGCTCTCTGTTATTGGCCTGTGGGGTGCTTGCGGATGATTACATGTAGTACCAGTACCTTCCAATGGGATGCGCCTAAATTACCTGCGGGACTTGTCATGTTGACGGCACAAGTTTCCATTCCTTGAGAGCGTATCGATCTGAAAGGTTTTTTTTTGTATCGAGTTCCACGTAAGTTTGTGTAGACAAGATTATATCAGTGCCTTGGGGCTCCCAGCATCTTTCCCTCTGATGCTGTCTTGAACTTGCGTGATCTAACCCCGATCGTCTTTGACTGCCTCAGTTCTGACTCTTCTCTATTTCCCTGCTTTTTTTTTGTGTGTGTGTTTTTTTCACTCTGTAAATACTTACCTTGATCTGTGGACTGCAGAAGGTATGTTTCTCTCCCAGGTGATTTGTCTTACATGTAAATATTGCTTGCTCCCTGGTCCCCCACCCTCTCACCCATCCCTTCCTTCTGCATGCTGCCCTGTACGGGGACCGACTAACCCCAAAGCCAAGCATGCATCATGTATTTGGATGTTTTGTGGACTCTTTCTTGAAACACACTGTGGTCTATGTGCTATCTGAACCATCCTGTGTCGTGTTCATCTTTCCTTAAGGTGTTCTGTGCTTATGCAAGCTGTTCTGGAAGGGATCTTGTAAGGGAAGGGATTTGGTTTTGGGGATTCGGTTGTTAATACAGGATCACACTGAAGGGTGTTTCATACTCTTGTCACACTGCTTGTAGATACATGTATTTATTGGTACTGTATGTGTGATGGACACTGCCAGTTTGTGAAGTAGTTGTTTTGATGGATGATAATACGTGTTGAATTGTGAGGTTTCATTTGGACGTTTGGGTTTGGTTGAATTAGGGAGGAAACGATTGGTTTTGGAAGGATTGGTTTGGTTAAGGAGGGTTGGAGCAAGTTGGGTTTTGGTAAGTTGGGTTGGGCTTGGTTGGGTTGGGTGAGATAGGGTTGGGTTGGATTAGGTGGGGATGGGTTCGGTTGGGTTGGGTGGTGATGGGTTAGGTTGGGGAGGATAGGGATGTTATGGTGAGGTTGCTTGGCTGTTCCTTTTTTCCTTCGGCTATGGCTGCCTGATGTTTAACACCGCTTCCCCTCTCTTTGGCACTGATAGAAACATGATAAGCCCAAGTTTGTCCTGTGCTTTACGTTTGCCGGCAATGGAGACCTGATCACCGGAGACTCCAATGGGAACATCTTCATCTGGGCCAAAGGTAGGTAACCTGATATATGGGAGGAAAAATCACACACGAGATAAGGAATGAAATCTCAGTCAAGTTCGCAGTCTTTTCTCAAGTGTCTTACTTCAACACAGTCAATATTGGCATGTTTTTTGTGTGTTAACGATCAGTTTAGCTTGGGCTGCCTGTAGATCACCTCATTCCCAGCTCCATAGTCAACCACGAAGCTCATTGAAATCTTATCTACGTGCACACTAGTAGTAAAGTTGCAGATTCTGCAGTAGTAACTACTGTAAAGAAATGGAGACGTAAATGAGTCACATTGAGTTAAAATCATGATTGAGGATTGATACCACAAAACCTCCTCTTATTTCATGTTTTAGATTAAAATTCCAATAAGCTGATATGAAAATATGGACACAAAACAAAGCAACATCAAGGAAAATCAGAAAATTGACTTTGCGTTGACACCATGCAAAGCATATCTTTTGAGAGGAAGAGAGCCAGTAACTCAACGCTTCGGGTAGTGTGCACTATGCCCGTCGTCAGGTGACTACTGAGCTGTCATTGCAAACCTTCCACTTGGTACTTCCTCCACCGTGCAAACCTTCAAATCTTATCTAAACTAGACTTTCAAGCAAATTAAGAAAAAAATGGGAACTTTCAAGCAATTTTGAAAAATGGCAAAGAAAACTTTGACTGGACCAGGCACCACTATTGTCGAAGTTAGTTGTCCAAGTTGGTTAAAAGAACCGGTGTGGACGTCATGGCTACTAAAAAGTGGCCCAATGCAAAGTGACTGTTGAGGCTTTGGTGGAGGTACGTGTAGTTCTTATGAAAGATTCCAACCGAGACCTCTCAGAGGTTAAAAAAAAAAAAAAAAAACAGGACCCCTTTGCCTGCAGTAGCATTGATGGCAGCTTGCCTCTTCCTGGTGTCCCTCCGTTTGTCGTGCAGGCAGCAATCGCATCAGCCAGGCCATCAAGGCGCACGAGGGCCAGATCTTCTCCTTGGTCATGCTCCAGGATGGACGGCTGCTCTCTGGAGGCGGCAAGGATCGGAGGGTCCACATCTTTGATACCTCCTACGACATCACCGTCACCCTGGAGGTAAGGGCGCTCAGGCCTCGGAGTCGATTTCACCACACTCCTCGTATTAACTCAATCGCAAGACGATGAGCGCTGCACAGAAATCATACGACATATCACAGCGTACGATGGGTTATTCATCGTAAGTTGAGTTACGATGCATCTTAAGGCTTTGTGAAATCCGCGCCTAGAGTGGCAGGCTCTTCCCAGAGGTAATGCTCATTCACAAAAGAGTTGTCCAGGCATGCTGAGATCTCCAGAGTGGCTTCCATGGAGCCGTAGCCAATGCATGAGGACATTTTGTATTGACCATGGGCACACACATCTACATAGAAGGCATGTAGCCGCTAGCTTGTGGCTTCCATAGACTTGTGTGTAATATGAAGCTGTAGCCGATGATGCATGAGAACACTCTGAAATGACCTTGAATAGGAGCATTGCTGTTAATTCCAAATTCTGCTGTACTCACTGTCAATATAGTTCGTATTCACGGTAAGCGTTCATCGTTAATTTTGTTTCTTCTCTTCCCTCTCTGTGTCCAGCTGCCTGAGTCTACTGGGCCGTGCCGCTGCCTGTGCCCCGGTAAAAACAAGGACATCTATGTGGGGACCACCCGTAATGCCATCCTTCACGGAGCCATGGAGGAGGAGAACTTCACCGTGGATGTGGTGGTAAGGCCTGCCCCTGCCTCACATCACTCTGGCCAGTGGCAGACTCCACAGAAGAGTTCACACTGCCCGAAATGTTGATTCACCAGCTCTTTTCGGAGCCGCACACTCCGTCTCAAAAGAGATGTGTTACCGTAAACCATCCACCATGCAAACCTTATCAGCTGCGGATTTTGGTGTCGTTGCTGGTTTTTTGCTGCCCGTTTCGTCTCCGTAGGGTTCTCCCGTTCCCTTGAGTCACTCTATGCCGTGGGGTCGCCGGGTGCACGATCACAGTCACAGCCAAGTGGAAGGTTTGCGGTGACACCGTGTAACACTTCTCTTTCGAGAAGGAGTGTGGCTCTGAAAAGAGCTGGTAACTCACAGTTTTGAGTAGTCTGTACCCGTCGTCAGGAGACAATCGAAGCTGCCATCACAGTTACCCTACTTAACCATTGCACACTGGAGCAAGGAAAGAAAAACAAGATTGAACTCCTAAACCGTATGCATCCTAAAGTGAGGTTCCAGCTGAGACTCCACTGATTGCAAACCGTAGTCAAAGACTATTATAGCAGTAAATAATGATGATGATTATTGGCTGTGTGTTCTCAGGCCCACACCGATGAGCTGTGGGGACTGGCCGTGCACCCGGAGCAGAATCTCTTCCTGACCTGCGGCTACGACAAGCACGTCATCATGTGGGATGCCGAACAGCACCGCCCACTGTGGATGAAGACCATGGAGGAGGTGGGTCGGGAGAGCGGGGCAGGACGGCCGGACAGTACACAGGGAGACAGCAGGCTCCAATTCCTCTTGAGCTACTAAAAAAGCCGATATTTTGCTGAAATCGGAAAAAAAAAAAAAAAAAAAAAAATGGCCAAGAAAACTTTGACTTGACCAGGATTTTTACCAGTCATCAAGTTTTGCATATCAGCACTCTTACCATCTGAGCTTTCCAGTCATTTTAGTTAGTAAGCAGTTTGCAACATTTTTGCATATCTCTCCTATTTAAAATTTGGTTTTAAATTCTGAGCTTACCTTGTGCTGCCCCAGCTAGGTTTACTACTACTTGTTCCCTACATAATACACCCCGGCCTGAAGTGGCAAGGGCTAAGGCCAGGGCTTAGGCCAGGGCTAAGGCCAGGGCTAAGGCCAGGGCTAAGGCCAGTGCTAAGGCCAGGGCTAAGGCCAGTGCTAAGACTAAAGCCAAGGATAAGGCTAATTCTTAGGTCAAGGCTAATACTAAGGCCAGGGGCTAAGACTAAAGCCAAGGCTAAAGGTAATTCTTAGGCTAAGGCTAAGACCAGAGACTAACACCAAGGCTAAGGCTAAGGCTCAGAGGATCCTTTGGTCACAGTTTTCACGATCGTGCCTGGATGACCAGCCCTTGCCCCCACTCTCTCCTCCTCTAGGATCCCTGCCAGTCTGCCTCTTTTCATCCCAATGGCTCCGTGGTGGCCCTGGGCATGAAGACTGGCCGCTGGATGGTGCTGGACTCACAGAACCAGGACCTGGTGACTGTGCACACTGACGGCAACGAGCAGCACGACATCATCAGATATTCACCAGGTGAGGACACTCTACTTTACTCAGGCCAGCGTATCATGAAACGTCTCGATGGTGTGGCTGTTGAACCATTGTGGGTTCTTTAAACACAGTAAAGTCTGTCACCTTTAAACACATCCATGATATCAGTCTGTAGCAATTTTCCTTAAAAAATACCTTGATATAAATATTCCCTTCTGAATTTCTATCCTGAATGGCGTTGATCAGTTTATCCTTGTGTCCTTTTTCCTCAGATGGCAATTACTTGGCCGTGGCTTCCCATGACAACTACATCTACATCTACGCGGTGACTGAGGATGGACGCAAGTACAGCAAAGTCGGCAGATGCTCTGTAAGCAAGGGGGGGGTCAATTGTCATAAGGGGAAGTCAGGCTGAAGGACTTGTGTTTAGATTTTATTTCATCACTCACACCATCATTGACATGGAATAGTTAGATCATTCATCACCAAAAGATGACGATGACACAAAGGGACTACCGGTAGACCGGTAGACTTCCAGTGCTTACACAGAATTTGATCTGAAAATGATAGAAATATCACACTGGACATGGTGCAGGACAAAATTGCCTTCTGGAAACTTTCCAACTATTTAGCAAGTCTCAAGCATTTACAGGACCTGATGGTTCAATGCCAGCAGAACTGCATTTTCCCGTCTCTCGCGCAAAAAAAGGAACCGTTAGAGCAATCAGTTTTTCACCAAAATACTTGATGTTGGCACGGAGAGCCAAGATCAAGTTCTTGGTGTGATGCCCTATTTAAAATCTGTGTAATTGGCTTTTCCACCGCAAAGCATTACGAAAAACCCTTTTTTTCCCGGATTTTTTCCCCCTTTTTCCTCTTCAGCCAAAACATCCATAGACAAAGCGCTATTATCCAGTATCCAGTTATAATTATGATTATCACTCAATCTTGTCGTGGTCTTTTCTATGGAAGGTGTTCCTCGGCTCTTGCCGACCTGGTCCCCTTCAGTCAGGACATTTAAGCCAGGCTGTTTGCCTCAACTCACCCACACACTCTATCTGTCCCTAGGTGTAGAACAGAGAGGTAACGGCTTCTTCCCTCGTTCTGCCTCTATCTGGAATTCCCTTCCTGGTTCTTGCTTCCCCCTGCCTACGATCTAGCTCTCTTTAAAATGAATCTCCGGCCTTCCTGAGTCCCTCTCTATCTCCTTTTTCTAGCCCTTAACCTTGAGTGGCTTTTCAGCCTTGTTTTTGGTGATTTTGCATAAAAAGAAATACATTTCAAACCAAATTCCTCCTTTCCCTCTCCACCCTCTTCCCACCTGCCCACCCGCAGGGCCACTCCAGCTTCGTCACCCACATAGACTGGTCGGCCGACTCCAAGCACCTGGTCTCTAACTCTGGTGACTACGAGATCCTGTTCTGGAAGGCGGAGAACTGCAAGCAGATTCCCTCGGCCACCAACATGCGGGACACGGAGTGGGCCACCTTCACCTGTGTCCTGGGCTACCCAGTCTGCGGTAAGGCCCGGGCCCCATCCTAAGATGAAAGGACAATCTGTCCACGCCTGTTTTTCATCGGGCATCGGGCAAAGCACTGGGCCTTGAGAATTTATCACGTCGAGCAGGACAAACCTTCGTTGAATTTCATTCTCCTCGACTCAAACATCATGTTACATGTATGTCTATGGTGCAACGCAGTACATGTACCTTTAGCTTTAACTCTGTGGCAAGTGGTTCCCTTGGTAACGAGATTGCCAGCCACATCTCACTTGGTACTCATTCTATTTGACTTGTATTCCAATCATTGGTGCTAACCACAATCGGCTTGTGATTTTTTTATTTCTTGGCCTGTATGCACGTGAGCACAAAAAAAAGATTATTTTTTTTCAAATCTTAATTATTTACACAGGGGAACGGCCCTACAGTTAGGTACCATTGACCCTAGGTGATAGCGATGCGCTTATCTCTAGAAAGAGTCAAGACCCTATACTGATATTTTGCCAAAAGCTGTTTGAGAGGTTGGTGTGATCCCATCCGGACTGGCGTCATGTCCCCTTGTTTTCCCACCTATCCGCTGTAACAGGCATCTGGCAGGAAGGCAGCGACGGAACGGATATCAACTCGGCCTGTCGCTCCAACTCCGGTGCAATCATTGCTACGGGTGACGACTTTGGCAAGATCAACCTCTTCAGCTATCCGGTCACTCAGCCCAAGGTGAGCAAAAGACCACATTTTTGCGATAAAAAAAAAGGCTGACCGTTTTACATTCTAAACTGCAGTTTTGAAGAGGAGGTGGTAAGAGTTGCAAGATTTGGCAACATTTTTGGTACATCTTAAAATTTAGTGGGCCTGACGTTTCGATCCTAGCAGGACCTTTCTCAAAGGCAGAGAGACTCTGCCTTTGAGAAAGGTCCTGCTAGGATCGAAACATCAGGCCCACTAAATTTTAAGATTTGCATTTTGGTAATTTTAGTCAGTGAGCAGTTTGCAACATTTTTGTATATCATTTTCGGTACATGAATGAAAGCTTCCTAAACTTAATAAATACAAAAAAATGTAGCAAATACAAAAAAATTTAGCAAACTGCTCACTGACTAAAATTACCTGCAATACATAAATCTCAAAAATTACAGGGCCTGACGTTTCAATCCTAGCAGGACCTTTCTTTGCCTTTGAGAAAGGTCCTGCTAGGATCAAAATATCAGCCCCTGTAACTTTTGAGGTTTAGATGGAGGAGTATCAAATTTCAAAAAACAATCTTAAATATCTAAAATTAGGAGGGCATAATGTTTTGATCCTAGCAGGACCTCTTTCAAAGGCAGAATGACAGGGACAAAACCAAATAGGAAGGGGAGAGCAATAGGGACATGGATGACAGACAAAGGACAGGGGATAGCTGGTAGGGTGGGATCAAAGGGAAGGGCAAGGGGTAGAGAGTTGCAGGTTCTAAATCTAACCCAAGCTGACTGCATTTTCTCAGCAGGCTATCTTAGCTTACAGTACTGATAATACACCAAGTAGGGCAAACACAGAGTAGGGCACATTGTTCTTGAATAACAGTCTAATTCTCTTTATCACGGTATTTGGATTGACAAATTGACAAATTGAACAAACCCCACCCCGGCAAAGACTACTTGGGAAGGCAACCATATTAGGGATGGACAGCTCAGACGGTATTAAGATCACTGGTACGCAAAACCAGAAGTCTCAGCTTCTATTCCCGGTCCAGTCCACGCTTTCTTTGCCATATTTTCCAATTGTTGGCTTATTTTGGTTTTTATTTGTTTGTCCCCTAGGCTGGCCATAGTAGCTTCCGTGGCCACAGTAGTCATGTGACTGGCGTTAACTTTGCCACGGACGACACTCGTCTCTTCTCCACCGGTGGTCGAGACATGTCCTGCATGCAGTGGAAGGTGGTGTGAATTCAACCCGCCTCCCTCTCCCCCTTTGCCATCTTCTCCCCGGCAACCGTCACTCCAAGACTGACCCTTAAATCGTTGTCAAATTTTCTCGAGCGCCATATATAATGATCTTTATTCCAAGAAGAAGAAGAAGAAGAAAAAAAAAACCTGATTATATTCTTAGAGATAGGGACGAATGATTCCGCCTGTTAATCTTTGTATCATGTCCTGTGATCCTGTTTGAGCAATGTCTGCAAGTGTAGGATTGTATTCACGAAAACGTGACAAAGTCAAAGTGACAAAGTCTGCAATGTTTGGTTTTATTTTGGGGGGGTTTTGTTTTTTCACTCTTAAAAGAAAAGTTTCAGGATGGTTGTGAAAACAGCATTTCACTGCTCAACTTATCCGAGGATTTTGAATGAAAATTTATGGAAAACGTGATTGGTTATTCAGATTCCTATTCCGATCATGAGTGATGTGATCTCTTTTGATGTAGTGGAATATCTGTGAGAGCAATTTTGAACACTCTGTTATTGTTCAGTGCACATCGCATGGTGACTGATGTTGACCATGGCAAGATATCTTTTTCACACAAGTCCAAATTTTCACATGGGTGTTGTGAGGAGATAGAATTGAATGCATTTGTTTGCTCCCAAGATTGAATGCTTTATATCTATGATTGACACAGAGGTCATATTCAGGTTGGCTATGGGTTTACGGCTATGGCTATGTCCGTCTTCATTGGAGCATCAGAAGCTGTAGCCTTAGCTGTGAATGCAGCAACCAGCCTTGTGTCTATGTAGTTACATACTCCTGTGCATCTGATGTGTGGTAGTGATTCAGAATCTGTAACTCCCTGATAAAATAGATGGGGCGTACCAAAAAAAAAACCAAAAAACGAAAAGACGAGGAAGGTTTAGTCATCCCAAAGACTCCAATTTCCTACAGTTGCCAGAGGTCACGATCAAATGATTGAAGATTGACTTCTCCAACACATGACCAAAAATGTGAATCTGAAACCAAAAAAGTAATAGGACCCGACATCTGGATTGTAGAAGGACCTTTTGTGTTTCATTCCCGGTAGGTTCTTTCCTCCGAGTCAGAAATCTGCCTCTGGGGAAGGTCCTGCGAGGATGGAAACGTCAGGCCCTTACGGTATTGTTTAAAACTGCATCAGAACGGAAGTTGGCTAGAGACGAAAAGCCCTTCTTGGCTGAGCAGTCAGTCCCAGTCCTGTGGCACGCCATTGGACTTGCGACTTGTTCTCTTTGGCCGTGCACGCTGAGCATAGGTTGGTAACCGTTGGAACGAGGCTCTGGATGCACCACCAAAGTGTGGCAACCCAAAGGCTGACTCTGTGAGTCGTGACCCCGGGGGGTCATACCGCCATGTGTGGCGGAGGAGAAAGACCCATTCAAGAAGTGCAAGCATTGCTTTGGTCTGAGCATTGCTAGCCTTTTCAGATTTCACTCACAATAGGAAGTCACGTCATAGCTAGACACTGCTAGACAGTGTCTCAGTTTCGGATCCATGAAATCAATCTTACTAGGTTGCATCCTTGGAGTAAGAATGTTAATTGGTATCTGATTTTCGCCTCCTTTTTACAGATTTCTTTTTCAAAGTTACATTTACCGGTATATGTACCACTCATTTTGATTGGTTTTTTTTTCTACAATTTGTGGTTTACAATGATTTATCCATTTTTTTCTGCTGCATTGAAATTTTGGGTGAAAGGTTTTTTTTTTAGTGCAGCATCAGTGCTGGTCATTAGTAAGTTTTGCAGTTTCCGTTCCAGATAAGCATTGCTATGATGCTTTTTTTTTAATTGAAGGAACTCACATTTTTTTACACATTTTTCGTCCCGGAAGCTGAGTAGTTTATTTGCTTGAAGCAAGATGGAGGATTTGGGGTTGAATTAGACAGAAGAATCTATTTAAGAATCCTTCAAGAAGAGGGTGAGAAAAAGAAGCATTACTTTGGCCGACTTGTTGTACATCAAACCATGGGAGGCTGCCTGTAGTCCACAGGCAAGCTGCCATGTTGCTGACTCAATTTGTTTGGTCAACTCCAATGGTTTGGATGCTGAAAGATTGAGTGTTCCGTTGAGACCAATAGTGGAAGGCATTACATGCGTCCAAGCCTCAAACTTGGTGGCTTAAGTTCTAAGAGTTTTTGCCATCTTCACTCCCATAGCGCAGCAAATGGTGCAGATGTCTTTTTTCCCCCAGTGGTGGTTCAAGAAGCCCCTTACCTGAGTGCTGCATGGGGGCAATGATGGGTATGAAGAAAAAAAAACCAGACACTTATGTACAATTATATTTCTTCACTTTTTTGCTTGAAATTTCAGGGGAATTAAAACATGTAGTGCTTCACGTACACATCCTGAGAATGTTACAAGTTTGAATGGCCGGTTTTTTTTTCTACATTGAATTTGTAAATTTTGCTTTTGTGAACTTTGAGGAAAGCTGTAGGGAGGAATCCTGACCATTGAAATTGTCGGTTGTTGATGGTCATTGGAAAGATTCATTTGACTATGTAGTGTTCTTGTCTCTTCAACTAAACGTCAAAGTGTGGCGTCATTTTATTAGAAATGTCTATTGGGGATAAGGGGGTACTTGGAGCAAACAAGATTTGTGATATCTCAAGGGCAAGATGTTGGTGTGGGGTTTTGTGATCTCACGATACGAAACAGATCCTTGGGAATTAATGAAATTATGAAAACCATTCGGTAGGGGATTGTACACAGTCAGTCACATAACCCAGCTGTGATGACAAGTCTTCTATAGATACAAACATGCATCTTGTGTCCAGCCTACGAGATCTTTTAGTTTTTTTCGTCACAACTTCCTGAATCCTTCTACGGATCTGTGACTGCCTTTACACATTACACTTCCTGCACAAGTTGCTTGAGTGGTATTCTTAGAGTATAGATAGTAGTCTAGGAGTATATTGCATTTCCTGGGTGTGGTACAGTCCATTCCGATTATCATTCATGTTTTGCCTCTAATTGAAGTTGTTAGTCAGTGCTTATTTCTATCAAAGGCGAAATCGACAAGCATTATTAGTTTGATTTTTTTTTTTTTGGGGGGGGGGGGTCAGCATTTTGGTTTCGAGTCAACTCGCCAACTCATACTTTGTTAGCTCATACCTTCGCTGTGATGTAAATGTTTCACAAAATGAAACATTTAACAAACAAATATCAGCTCATCCATGAAAAACTAAGCATGTACTGGTACTGGGTGTATTTCAATCATGGATTATGCTTTGTTTGCACTGTGGAGTGATGTTACAGCTAGACTTGGTGGGAAGATGAGTTGGGGTATGCCCTTGCTTTTGGGGAATGTACGAGTTGGCGAAGATACAAGTTGACTTGTTGCCATCTTTTCTTCCTTTTTTTTTATCTGGAATGGGCTGAACCCAGGAGATACCTACGGCTTTGTAGTTGACTTACGATGAGAAGTTAGAACTCCAATGAAGTGTATAAGGTTCCTTTAGTAGTTTCTGTGTATCACATATCAGCTGTATTTTCATGGTGGGATTCCAGCAGGAGTCCTGTATACTTTCTCTTTGGACAAAATAAAACGGAACAACAACAAAATTCAGAAAGCTGTCTTTTAAAGTGTTTATTAGTCGCTGGTAATAATAATAATAATAATAGTAAAGACTTCATTGAAAAACTTGTGTCACTAGATATGCTTTTAGTAGCGATTTAAATTTTGCAGTACATGTACAAGAACAAGATCTAAGTTGTAGAGGTAGTGAGTGCTGAGACTTGTGTTCCTTGAGAAGTAGCATGTGTCTGGATCATACAGTAGATTTCTTCCAGGCGTATGAGCTTGAAGTAAATCGGAAATATAGGTCGGAGCTCTGCCATTGAGTGCTTTGTGGACAATAAGGCCGTGTCTAGGTCTAGGTCTTCCCTCTATTGAAAATACACGGAGATGCGAAGACAGTAGCCTTAGCTGTAGCTCTGGAAGCCCGTTTCGGACATGGCCTAAGTGCCACAGGGGGATGCTGGGCCATCACCCTGGGACACCTTAGGGCAGAGGTCACCAACAAATTTCAGCCAGCCCGGCCAGTCCTGAGCAAATTCTGACCAGCTGCCTGGAGGTTTGCACGGTGGGAGGACACAGTGGGAGGTTTGTTGTGACCCCTATGTACACCACATCATCGCTTGTGAGTTGGAGTGGAGCCTTGAAAAGAGCTGGCAACTACAATAGTTACCCGCTTTTCTTGTTTTTAAATACCTGGAAGTATATACAGCAGTTAATGGTTGAATGGTTGTGACTGGCGCCCCCACCCGTACCCCGGCAAAGACTGGTTGACATTACCGTACATATGACATTGTGAGACATTGATTGTGCCAAGTATAATGATGCATTTTGCAGTAAATGAGAGGCGTAGATTAATGCCCATAAAATTTTCCCCAAAATAATGCAATCCTATCTGGACTCGGGAGAGAATGGCTGTCATACTAGAGACAGCGCCCTCTATTATCCTTGCCATCCCTCCATGAGGTTAAGGACATTCTCCCACCACTCTGGGAAAAGCCACAAGTACAAGCGCTGGAACACAAAACCAGAAAAGAAGCGGCTTCCGCTTTGTGGGATCCCCGAGCTGCTGTAGCCAGGTTTACAACAATTGGTTGTTTGCATCTGAATGAAAGCGGGGGTGTGATCCCTGGAGATACACGGCAGTTTATGGCTGAATTGCTTCTGACTGGCACCCTCTCCCCTGCAAAGACTAGTTGACTATTAGGCCACCATCTAAGGGCTGGATAGCTCAGATGGTAAAAGAACTGGTACGCAAAACCAGAGGTCTCTGGTTCAAATCCCAGTCCAGTCCAAGTTGTCTTTGGCAATTTTTCAATTTGTTCAAAGGTTCCCAGTCAGTTTTTCCTTGGTTCGTTTGGTTTTGAGCCACACTTCACAAGGGGGTGATGTACGTGGTGTCAATGTAAATTCCACTCTATATCTAGCTGCCTCCAGGAGTGGCCTGTCTTTTTGCTGTCTGCCCATAGGTCAGGACACCAAGCAGTTTCTCAGTTTGCCACTTTTAGAGAAAATGTAACAACAGATGTACGAAGTGCAACCACAACACCACAACCTCGCACGTTCAATCAATCAATAATAGGGGATCCCAGGTTCCCTGGAAGGAATGACACTACCCGTTGCAGCGTGGAACCAGTGTTTTCATGGGATCCCCTATTTAAAGTGGGAGGTCGCAGTGTTGTGGTCATGCTTCATACATCTATCCTGTTATGTACCTCCCTTTTCCCTTTGCATTGAGGGGTCATGTAGGCCCCTTACGAATCCATGGATCGGGCTCGGGCTCGGGCTTCGTCTCCGTCCGAACAAACCTGAAAATCCAGGTTGTGATGCGTCGATGAATCATTATATGCCTTTGACATTATAACGGGTAAGAGACATGACCGAAGCCTGAGCCCGAGCCTAAGCCTTCATTTCGTAAACGGCCTAGGTAAGTGATGCTCTATGTGTTCCTTGAGGCTGTGATCTCCCCATAGCCAGCAGCTCTACAGGATCCCCCTTTAAAAAATCTGCTCCTGCCCAGACCTGTCATGGTCCAGTTTGGGTTGTTGTTTTTTTAATTTGTTTTTATTTGTGCAGATTCGCCCAGCCACTTCAAGGTTAAGGGCTGAGGAAAGGAGGAGAAAGGGTGGAACTCGGGATTCAGGAAGGCTGGAGATAGGAATTGACATTCCTCTTAAAAAAGGGCAAGATCATAAGCAGTTGGGAATCATAAACAAGTAAGGGAATTCCAGAGAAAGGCAGACTGTGGAAAGAAACTGATTTGAGTGCATTTGTAGAATCGATACAAAGCAAAGTTTAATATAATTACCGTACGCACCTTCAGAATGAGCAATACAATTAATGCTACCATACTTACTGTGTACATATTGCAGATAATTCATGGATGATGCTGTTAAGGATTACATGGCAGCAATGTAGACATTCTAAATGTGATTATAGTAATCAGCATTTCTCTAAAAAATAATTAAAGTTTCATCCACTTTGTGCCATCCCTGAGCTGCCATAGCCAGGTTTACAACAATTGAAAATTGGTCGAAAACAGCAGTTCTTTGGTTGAATGCTGCCGACTGGTGCCCTCATCCCGGCAATGACCCAGTTGACTATACTGGAAGGTCACCATCTTTACTATAATTATATAATATTAGGGAGGCCAGCATCTAAGAGCTGGATAGCTCATATATTGAGAGTGCTGGTACACCAAACCAGAGGTCTCGGATTCAAACACCAGTCCAGGCTTTCCTCGGCATGTGTTGTTACTGTGTGGAGCAGATACATGTAGCCTTAGCCCTAAACTGTCAATCTCAGCCCATGCCTTGTGCTTCTATACTATTTCCCAATTCAACAACCATGAAAGTTGTCTGGTGTTAGTTATTCATAGAATAATTGTTAATTATTGTTAATGTAACATTCGCAGGAAGACAATGGGATAATACACAAAATATAAAGTAACATGCAAACATGTTTGCAAAACTACTTAGTGGCTAAAATGACCAAAAAACGAATTTTGAAAATTAGTAGGGCCTGACATTTCAATCCTATAGCACATGTAGCAGCACCCTCTGCCTTTTAGAAGGGTCTAAAGGATCGAAACGTCAGTCCCTCCTAAAGTTTGACAAAATGCAAAGATCAGAGTTCACACAATTCACAGTATTCCTGAGCCCGATGCACATAAATTATGTGAAACCCTTTAGTGGTCCACGCTTCAGTGGTGCACTCAGATATTTCCACCCTATCCAAATGGCATACACAGCCCTATCACGCCATGCGGTATACTCAAGCAGCAAACGACTCCCAAATATCAGAGCTGTCAAGAGTGCCACTATGACCAAGCACAGGTTTGGGGTTGAAGTGCTGGTCTGGTCACGTTTTACACGTCTCCAGATTTGTATCGGGTCACCGAGTGTCTATAGGCAAGATTCATCATATCACTTTTAAATGAATACACAATCAGTCATGTACTGTACGCTTACATTATTTCAGGTTACAAAGTATTAATTAAATAGAAAAATAAAGATGATTCATTCTCCATGAGTAATACTCATCTCAGTGTAGCTAATTACCATAAATTACCATTTGTAAAATCGATTAAAATGAAATTTTGAAATTATTACATTTTCATCTTTATTAAATGGTTTTTTTTTTTTTTAATTGTATTCTTTGTTGCCAGTTAACCATGCCCGACCCTCCATGCTATTGAGTGGGGGAGTTATTGTACTCAAGGAGCTAAGTGCCCATCCCACTTATTCAGACTTATTCATATTTTTTAAGAGCAGAATCACCCGGAATGAAGAACTTGTTTAAATGCTCGTCAAACAAACAAAGGAAAAATTTACTGGGAAATTTTGATCAAAGTCTAGTTGACTATTTGGAAGGCCACCATCTAAGGGCTGGATAGCTCAGATGGAAGAGCACTGGTAAGTTAATCCAGAGGTCTCGGGTTCAAGTCCCGGTCCAGTCAATTTTTTTCAAATTGTTTAAATGCGAACACGCCTAATCTTGATGGCGTATGAGGTGCCGTATGCAGCTCAAATGTGGTTGAGTGCCTAGTATTGGCTGCCTGTAGATGACGTAATGTAATATTATGGACTTGGTGGGCTTTGGGCGACAGTCGGAGTGACATTAGGGGTCGATTACATGATGGGGCATCCATAGCAGTAACTGGCCCTCTGATTCTATAATAATGGAGGACGGCAAACAGTTACGTTGCTCTGACTCTTCACATCCTACAGTCAGATGAAAGGCACGGCCTTATCATCGCCAGTGCACCTTGCTGTCTTATAAGGACCTTGGGAACCCCCTCAACCCAACCCCCCCCCCCCCTGCAATTTGCCATTTAAAAAATAAAATTTAAACACGGATTCTGTCCAGGGGTGGATTTCACAAAGCCTCTACTTATGATCGATAACCCATCGTAATTTGTGATAGACCGTATGCTTTCTGCGCATCGCTCAATGTGTCGTGCGATTGATCATGAGTTACGATGGGTTTGCTGAAATTGACTGCTGAAATGGTGCATACGCCAGGCCATGGTGATTGTTTCTACGAGTTTCTAATTTTTCTAAAGACCTCTACATGGTACACACATTTTTGTCCTGCCTTACACTATAAAATACCCTTTCTCTTTGGTTTCTTTCTTTAAGATTTTTTTGGGGATGTGGTAATGATCATTTGAAGATCCTACACAATATCATTAAGACATTTTCTTATAGATATCAAATTCTTTTAATTCTAATTGATTTGCATTTTGTTATCACTAGTCATTTCACGCAATTACATTTTGCATTTGTTTTCATTGTTTTCAATAACTTTTCAATATTTATAACTTTAATTATATCAATATTGTGCTTTCCAAAGTAGGGAATGGTGTTTTAACAATAATCACGTTATAAGGCACCCTATAAGGCATATGAGATTACAAATGTAACATATTATGTTTAACTTTTTTTTTTCATACTTTTTACTTCTTTTTTTTTTTGGGGGGGGGGGTTGAGGGTTTTTACACATCTTTTTAAAATTTCACATAAAATATGACATGGTCAGATATTGTTAGTTGCCAAGTACAATTATGCATTTTGTGGTGTATTAGAGACAGATTTTAATGCGCTCATTGCACTTTCAAATGCCGAGTACATAAATTTCTCCTTATATGATAAACAAATTTTGTTTATCCTTTATTTTACCATCACAATTTAATAAGTTATCTGGTGAGATGCTGTGGAGTGTGGACCACTGATTTGCCTCGAGGGCTTTTGTTTACATAAGCGTTCTTTATACAGACAAAAATCAGAGGTTTCTGGTTCAAAGGCTGGTCCAGTCAATGTCTTCTTTGCTATAGTTTTGATACATGATACACAATGGAGCAAGACACACCTTCACGGTGTTTCACTTCTGTGCAATGTCCAGTGTACCAAAGTGTTTTCAAAGGTTTACTTTTCAGTTGTATTCAGGGATGTAAGCAACCTACAATATCAATTCCTGAAAATCACTGAAGGCCAATAAATTGGGCAAATGCGAATGAGTGCTCACACGACTGAGAGATTCACAGCAGGGGTGCAAGCGCCCTTAAGTTTTTAGGGATTTAACAGATAAAAATTAGCAGTTTGAGATACCTGTTTGACATAAAATCAAAAAAATTAATAAATAAATAAACAAACATTAAAAAATTGAATGATTTCTGGAAATCGGAAATTTTCCGGAGGTTTTACATCCCTGTGTATTACTAGTGCTACTGTTATACATTACTACTATAGCTGGTATTACTACTATTACTACTGCTTGCATTATACTATACTTGTACTAAACTTGTACTTGAATTGTCTCATTAACTTCATACATGTATGGTAAAGTAGTTGTTCCTACAAGACCTAGTGGACTCTAAAAAAAAAATACATGAAGCTATAGTTACTACTATTCACCTGTTAGGCTAACACGACTTCCTTGACACATCTACTGATACAATTATAAATTACAAACATTACAGTCCACATTGATACATGGATATCTTTTCCAATCTAATCTACTGAATTGAATCTAAAGATCTACACGACAAAGCTATATGAAAAAAAAATTGTTTTAAATACATGTAGCTTATATTTACAACTGTCATCCTTTTTAGGAAATATGTATGAAATCCTCTTGGAAAAATCAATCAATACTGAATATTTAACTAAAAAATATGTTTGTTTTATAGCGAAGAAAATCAAACTTTCCAAAACTTCCCCAATATTTGGGACATCTGCCAATTGACCAAAAAAATCAACAGACATGAAAAAACTGCTAAACCAAGTACTAAACTAACAACTGAACATTGCATTTAATGCAAAATATCCAACATCTTTAAAAAAGAAAATGAAAAAAAACCTCCTAAACGCCTGAAATACAAATTTTACATATTTAAATGTTATCCCTATTTACCTCCTCAAATCCAATTTGAAAAATCCTGCAACAATTTCATGCAAATGTACAGCAACAACAGAGCTGAAATATGTGATGAACAATTTGATTTTGATTCATAAAATAAAAAGGTGAAGAAGAAGGAAAATTCAAGGAAAAACAGCATTACCAATCGACACAAATTGGAAACTAAGAGCCATTTGTGGTCCTGGACAAAGAGCAGAAAGAGCAATCGTGGTGTGATTTTTTTTTTTTCACAAAAGAAACACCAAACTGTTGGTCTACAATTTTACATTTCAACAAAACAAACCAACATGCATGTACAAACAAAACTAGAAACATACGTCTGTTGTAACAGAACGTGTAGCTTTTCCCCAATAGATATAAACAAAAAAATTAAAACAATCTTGCTCCGTTAGCCAAATAGGCTCAATTTAATGTTGAAATCTCAAAGGTTCATGGCCTCATTAATATTCATGAGATGACGTCACAAACAAATGAGGGCAATTTTTGGATACACCTTTTCCCAACAATAGATATAGTGCAAAATTGAAACCAAACGAACTTGTACTTTTGCATATAATGGAGTTTGAAATTTGCCCCTTTAAAGCACTGTCACGTGACACATGATGGCGTCATGACATTTTCAAGACAACTGTGCACTAGCTCAACATTGGCTCTATGCATTTGCCAAGTTTGAAAAAAATCCAAGTGTGTTCAATGGCAAAAGTGCTGTCCACAAAAACCCTGTGCTTTGTCTATGGGATTTTTACGACCAGAAAAAGAAGAAGACATAAAAGACTAGAGATTTATGTCTGTTGGCAAACAGAGCATAACGCTTTTCCGCATCTGGTTCTCGTTAAAAAAAAAAAAAAAAAAATGATGAAAAAAAGGTTGGCACCAACGGCATTCGAACCCGTATCCTCCATTCCTAACCCAAAACGCACGTGCATATTTTGTGCACAAAGTCTATGGCACTTCATTATATTTTTCAAAAAATCATAATAATTCTGAACAATGTTTAATTACTTCCAAACTCGGGATTTAGAATCTCTAGCCCAATAGCTAAATGCCCACCAAATTTCGAGACGATTGACTTATGACAAATATGCGTTTTAAAAACACGCATTTTGATGACGTCACGATTACATGTACGTCATTAATTTTTTGCCCCGAAGGGTGTTTCTAAACTACATCCCCAATAGATAAAAACAAAAAAATGAAAAAAATCTTGCTCCTTTGGCCAAATATGCTCAATTGAATGTTAAAATGTGAAAAGTTTATGACCTCATTAATATTCATGAGATGACGTCACGATCGAACGAGGGCAATTTTTGGATACACCTTTTCCCAACTTAGATATACTGCAAAATTAAAACCAAACGGAATTGCATTTTTGCTTTTATTGGAGTTTGAAATTTGCCCCTTTAAAGCGCTGTCACGTGACACGTGATTACGTCGTGAAGTTTTAAAGACAACTGTGCACAACTTCAACATGGGTTCTATGCATTTGCCAAGTTTGAAACAAATCCAAGTGTGTTCAATGGCAAAAGTGCCGTCCACAAAAACCCTGTGCTTTGTCTATGGGATTTTTACGACCAGAAAAAGAAGAAGACATAAAAGACTAGAGATTTATGTCTGTTGGCTAACAGAACATAACGCTTTTCCGCATCTGGTTCTCTTAAAAAAAAGAAAAATTGACATCAGCGGGATTCGAACCCGTAACCTCAATTTCTACCCCAAAACGCATGTGCATATTTCGTGCACAAAGTGTATGGGACCTCATTATAATATTAAAAAAATCATAATAATTCTGAACAATGATCGATTGGTTCCAAACTCAGGATTTTGAATGTCTAGCCCAATAGCTAAATGCCCACCAAATTTCGAGACGATTGACCTTTGGCAAATATGTGTTTTAAAAACACGTATTTTGATGACGTCACGATTGCGTCATGAAATTTTGGCCCCGGAGGGTGTTTCTAAACTACATCCCCAATAGATATAAACAAAAAAATTATAAAAATCTTGCTCCGTTGGCCAAATATGCGCAATTGAATGTGAAAATCTGAAAAGTTCATGGCCTCATTAATATTCATGAGACGACGTCACGATCAAATGAGGGCAATTTTTGGATACACCTTTTCCCAACTTAGATATAGTGCAAAATTGAAACCGAACGGAATTTCATTTTTGCTTTTATTCGAGTTTGAAATGTGCCCCTTTAAAGCGCTGTCACGTGACACGTGGTGACGTCATGAAGTTTTCAAGACAACTGTGCACAACTTCAGCAAGGGTTCTATGCATCTGTCAAGTTTGAAAAAAATCAAAGTTTGTTCAATGGCAAAATTGCCTTCCACAAAACCCCTGCACAAAGTCTATGGGATTTTGGCACAAGAAAAAAAAAAAAAATCTTAACAAAAGCAATAGCTTTTCCGCTTCGCTTCGGGACGGAAAAGCTAAAAAATCTTAACAAAAACAATAGCTTTTCCGCTTCGCGGCGGAAAAGCTACAAATCAGAACAAAAAAAATAGCTTTTCCGCTTCGCGGCGGAAAAGCTAAAAATCAGAACAAGCACAATAGAAAAAACAGAACAACAATAGCTTTTCCGCTTCGCTGAAGCGTGCGGAAAAGCTAAACAGCATCATCAACAAACGGTCATGAATCTGTTCTTGTAGCCGTTCTGTAACCTTTCAGGCTTGGACAAAGGTTCTGCCTTAAATACATGACGGAAAGATCCACTCAGAAAAACCTCCCCATAAAAAGCAGGGGAAAAAAGACACAATTTTTGCTATTTTTTTGTCACACATCAAAACAAAAACAACAACATCAACAAACAGTCATGAATTTGTCATGCAATAAACATGCAAATAATATTTTTCATGAAGCATTTGGGTAATTTGTTTTCATAGTTTTTGTCTACATCAGACAATCCTCCCAAGAGTGAGTTTACGTGTCAAGGAAAACACCTTAAGTCTACATTTGGGTCAGGCCCTCTGAATTTATAATTAAACAACTTGCAAATTTCCGTATTTCTTGAGACTATTTCATCAAGGTTGGGTTATGTTATTTTCTCCTTCTCACAGAGTGACAGTAATTCCGTCTGCTGACCTTTGCCCCCCCCCCCCCCCGACAAAAATCGGTGGATGCTTTCCCAACAGGCAATGACCTTTGAAAGGGCACAGGGCACAAGGGTCAATTTCCAAATGCCAGCCAATATACATCTGACCAACAGCCGAATAACACTACATAAATAAAACTGGTGAAACTGCTCCTACCATATTCCCTAGGGTTTTTGGTAGCGCAAGCCCCTTGCACGGACAGAAATAAAAACCCCAATGGTGGGTGCTCCTAGCAAAGGCGGACTCTTTGAGCCACAAATTCCTTGTTTCAGAAATGACAATCAGGGCTGACCTCAGACTAAAGCCGGGCAATCAAGGCCAAGTCTACGCGAAATCCCCAGTGAGACTGACTGAATAAAAAAACAAATGTACTAGTGCAACGGCAATGATCATTTCTCCACCTCGACAAAATCCCAGAACTGAAACGACTCTCTCTAAACCATTGTGTTAACAAACACACCACAAACTGGGAAAAACGAGGCAAAGACTTACCAAGTGAGACAGACAAGTTGCAAAAACCAGTGAGAAATTGGAAAAGAGCATTCGCATTTTTGCTTGTGCAAAGAATAGATTGAAGAAACCCATTTTTGAGGTGAGTTGTGAAAAATGTTATGAATTTGTATGTGTCTCTTTTTTTTCAACATGGAGATGTACCGTACATGCTAAGTGGAGACAAGATGTTCAGGAGGATCCATACTGCCAGAGATCAGATGAGAGATAAAGTCATGAATTTGTTTTCCCGATTGCATCCTCTCAGTTCTTTTTTCTAAGTCCTTCTCAGTTTACTGACTGTGGCCAGGATTTGGCATTACCCAGACACAGGTGAACTTCCCAATTTTGTTTTGGCGCAATCAAATACCTATTCAAGTGCTCAGCAGTCTGATTGGGATTGGGGTTGGGGTTGGGGTTGGGGTTGGGGTTGGAATTGGGGTTGGGGTTGGGGTTGGGGTTGGGATTGGGGTTAGGGTTGGGGTTGGGGTTGGGGTTGGGGTTAGGGTTGTAGTGGGGTTGGGGTTGTAGTGGGGTTGGGGTTGGGGTTGGGGTTGGGGTTGTAGTGGGGTTAGGGTTGGGGTTGGGGTTAGGGTTGGGGTTGGGGTTGTAGTGGGGTTAGGGTTGGGGTTGGGTTAGAGTTGTAGTGGGGTTGGGGTTGGGGTTGGGGTTAGGGTTGGGGTTGGGGTTGGGGTTGTAGTGGGGTTAGGGTTGGGGTTGGGGTTAGGGTTGGGGTTGGGGTTAGGGTTGGGGTTGGGGTTGTGGTTGGGGTTAGGGTTGTAGTGGGGTTGGGGTTGGGGTTGGGGTTGGGATTGGGATTGGGGTTGGGGTTGGGGTTGGGGTTGGGGTTGGGGTTGGGGTTGGGGTTGGGGCTGGGGTTGGGGTTGTAGTGGGGTTGGGTTATGGCTTGGGGTTGGGGTTGGGGTTGGGGTCCTTCAATGGCCATCAATGGCCATCAATGGCCCAGCTCAGAGGTTACTGACCTGACTAGTTCGTGTGAATCGAGCGGACCATTCAAAATTAGGGCATTCGGACCTACCTGACAGTGTCCATCTAAAATATGAATTACAGTCAATGGGATTTGTCAGATGAAAACGTGATCATTGCGCTGCACTAGGTCGGTGAAGTTTTCGGGGAGAAAAAGAAAAAAAAGACCAACGCGGTTGTGGGAAAAAAAAGGGCTTCCCGAGCCAAGGACCGATCAGCAAGGCTCATGTCCAAATTCATCAGCTACTGCAAGGAATAGCTCTTGTCTATGGGAATTACCTGATCATGAACATTGCAAATTGTAGCATGGATTTAAGTGATAAAAGTATTGCAGAGACCCTTTAAATCTGCACATTCCTGATCTGTCTCAATGGGAGACCACTCACCTACATGTAGCCATCAGCTTGCTGGTTTGGTCGGTCTTTCCCCACGTTTTCTTTTTCTCTAAATACCCTTACGGTTTTGCTCATCGCAACATGTGGTAAACACGGTGCGCTCAGCAGCTCGGGCAAAATAAAATTCCAACCACAGAACTCTTTCCAACTCTCTGATGGAGAGATGGCTTTGAGCAGGAGGGGTCAAAATCATTTGCCCGAGCCACATCCGCAATAGCCGACTGGGTAACCAGCCTGTGCAGACAGGGCCAACCACAAACTGCAAAGGGGCAAAACCACACACCCAAATCCTGGTTTCTCCACAACTAGGATTCCTGTGCAGCATCCCTTGTTCCCGCCTTTACAGTTCCCGCCTTCACCCTTCACTGAGCTAATCCCCTCACCAGGATCCCTCTCCACACTACATAAGCCCCACTCCCAGTCGGAATCCAGCATTCTCCTGAAGACGAGCAGAGTATACTGTTCGAAACGTCGAGTTCCTCCGGTTCTTTTCAGAAACACACATACTCACAAAAGAGAATTTACAAACCTATTTATCCCTTCAAACTGAACGACCTCCCCTTACATTCCTCGGATGAAACCCAAGGAAGCCGCATCCCCGGAGAGCCGCCTTCCCCTCCCGCTCCGACAGTCCCAAAGAGAACAGACCAGACCACTCTCTGACCGTTTCAGGGCTTGACCAGGTTCAGGGTGTCCACGCTGATCTTGATGAACATGACGTTGTCCTTGATGTAGACGGGGTCGTCCAGCACCGACTGCGAGACAAAGAGCGGGCAGCCCGAGGCGATGTTCATGTCGCCGGTGGGCCGCATGAAGCTGGAGGAGGCGGGGTCCGGACGGAAGCTGTCCGTCAGGTGCCGGTTGCCTGTCTCCTGGTCCAGTAGCATCATGGTGACCTGGCCGAGGACGGCAACAAAGAGGAGAGGGAGGTCTCTGTCAGGGGGCCATGAAAAAACCCAGCCTACACATGTACCGGTAGGAGATCTCAAAAGTCAGAGGGCCTGACGTTTCCATCCTAGCAGGACCTTTCTCAAACTACAATGTAGGAGATAGACACAGCTTGCACTCTGCCTGTCTTCAGGAGGGCAGACTCCTGACAATGGCCAGCGTACAACCTCTCCAAACGGTTGTTACCAGCACTTCTCAGAGACATACTCCTTCTCGAGAGACATCTTTAATAGTGCCGCCGTAAAACTTTCCATATTGTGATAACACCTTGCAAAGTCTTACCACTGGTTGGTGAACCTGATTTTCAAATTCACGCTTTTGTGCTTGAGTTAAATGAATCAACGAGATTGTAATTCAATGAGGGTTTGCCCTACTCAACGTATTAAGTACTGTGCGCTGTGCTTTGCCTGAAAAAAAGTACAGGCAGCTCAGGCAGGAGTCGAACCCATGACTCCTGCTTTCTAGTGAAGAAGTCTTAACCAATTGACCACCGACCTGGTCGAGGTCGTGGGGCAGATTCAAATATGTCTAGCGGCGGGTATCACGTTTTGTGTGTGCTTGAGTTAACTTCTTGAGGCACTTCAAGCAGCTCTATGAAGTTTGCCCGTGCTCTGCAATCCCACAGCCGACTGTCTCACCTTGTAGATAAGAATGGTGGACGTAACAAGCGGAAAGGTCTCGGTGACACCATGCACTTTTGAGAAGGAGTGTGCGGCTCTGCAGAGTGTCCCCTGACGACGGGCAGAGTACACGCTGCTCAAAACAGCTCCATCATCGGCTCCATCTGGGCCCGCGCACTCCTCCTGAAGAGAGATGCGCTACCTGGCGTCACCGCCTCCTGTCTCACCTTCTGGTTGAACGGCCAGGTCAGCAGGGCGTCATAGTCCCCCCTCATCAGGACGAAGAAGAGGGAGACGTGCGTGTCCTTCCCCATTCCGTCGCCGTTCAGGTAGATGCGGGCGCACATCTTGTAGCCGTAGCGGCTGGTGTAGAAGGGCTGGCTGTACAGGGACAGCGTCTTGCCGCTGTTGGCGTCCCGCTTGCGCCGGGTGAAGTCGCGGATCTTCCACAGGAGGATGCCGTCGTGGCTGGCCGTCTCCAGGACCTGGAAGCGCAGGTCGTGCTCGGCTATGCGCACGGTGTTGATACCAATCTGATTCTCCAGGGCGGAGGAACTCACTTCAAGGTACAGGCAGGAAGATGGGCAGACGCAAAAATAAATACCGGGTAAATAAATACGCAAACAGATGGATAGACAGACAGGCAAGCAGACAGACAACCAACCAAATGTACACACCCCCCCCCCAAAAAAAATATATATATATATATATATACAACTGTATATACAGTGGAACTCCGCTATAACAAACATACATGTACCCTTTGGTTCCCGATTTTTGTGTACATGTGGCTACACCTGCTATGATCGCTATACCAAACTATTTTCATGGATCCCAGGATGTTCGTTATAGCGACGTTGCACTGTGCTATTGATAGTGTGCATTGGGATTTGAGCCAGAGTTTTTGGTTCTAACATCCGGGCACTCAATCTATTCGGCTCATGGTTTGGGGGTCTCCCAAAATAACGGTGCAAGTATCTTATGCTGGAGTGCTGTTGCCTCTTATGCAGTAGCTCTGTATGTCCCCAGCCCCCTCATCAGCCCTCTCTAATCCGATGCAAACCCAGCTGTGTCGTCAATCTGCAAATGCTGCCACAGGGATCAGAGTTGTACAGTTAGTATTGCTGCCCGTTCTTCATCTGCTGTACTGAATTCAGTTCTGCCTCTATTCAACCCGGTAACGGAAAGAAATTAGAAATTGGCACCATTAACCCTTTAGAAACCATACATTCTGCATAATACACAGTATGCGTCCAGGGTTTTTTCACATTTTCCTTATTTTTATCCAAGTGGAACTTATTCATTCTATATGAATATAGGAAGGTTTGCGGTGACACCATGTATAAGGTCTCTTAAAGGAAGAGGTGTGGTTCTGAAAAGAACCTGAGGGTAACTCTGTAGAGTTACCACAAGAGACCTGATACATGGTGTCACGGCAAACCTTCCTATATTGATTCACTCACCATGCAAAGCCTTAAGTCGTATTCATTTTATATGAACCAATTTTTGTTTTCTATTTTAGAACAGATTCGGGGGGTATGCAATGTACATGGAAAAACAGGCACACTGTTCATGGTCATCGGGTGACCTATTTTGTGGCCTTTGACCTAGAAAATTGACTTTTCAACAGCCGGCGATCTCCGGCCAGCTATGGTCGCATGGGTATCAGCCGCTTGCGGTAGCTTTGGCCTCTAAAGGGTTCAAGCATTCAAACCAAAACGGAAATGGAGGGCTGAAGGCTCATCGGGCAGTCCAGTCTCCTATCCCGGACCCGGCATCTGCGTCTGTTTCCCGGCCAAACGGGGAGAGGGAGAGGGGGTAGGGGGAAGGGGGTAGGGGGGAGGGGGTGAGAGGAGAGAGGAGCCAGACATACTCAGTCCGAGTGCCGCCGCACCCATTGTCTTGCCCTGTGCCGTCTCCGCGAGTCCCGTCTTGAGCTGTTTCTCCACCGTGGCCAGTCTGGACTCCAGGTGGCCCTGCTTCGTCTTCAGTGACTCCTCAGCCTTGGACAGAGTCTCCTGTTTGACGGCCTTGACAAGGCTCTCCTCCAGCATGTCAATCTTGCTCAGCTTGGGTAAGATCATTTTCTGTTTTGAGATGCGAGTATTTATTTTAACTTTTTTTTTTTTTTTTTTTTTTTAGGGGGGCGTTTTTATTTTGTTTGGTTTCAGGGGTTTTCTATTTCTAATTCGGAGATGACTGTACAGTATATATGCAAACATGTTGCAAAGTTTTCACTGACTAAAATGACCGAAAAGAGAATATCCAAAATTAGGAGGGCCTGCCGTTTCGATCCTAGCAGGACCTCTCTCCAAGGCCTTTGTCAGAGGCCTTTGTCAAAGACCTTTCTCAAAGGCCTTTGAGAAAGGTCCTGCTAGGATCGAAACGTCCGGCCCTACTGATTTTTGACATTCCATTTCGGGGATGCTGATTTCATGACAGCAGGCGATGGGTGCACCCAGGGATAGCGTAGGGCAAATCCAGTATTTTTTTTAATCAGCTACGATTCCACTCGGAATCGACTACATTTTGATTGGTGGAAGTAACATCGAGTTTGTGCATGGTTTATAGTGGTCACATGTGCAGTAGTGACATTTGAGTTCATTAACACTAACCGCATTGAAACCACAATGAACTACACATGGTTTTTCCTGTGGGAGCCGGGAGGATAAGGGCCATGCACCAGGACATTCCACAGCAGGGTTTTTTGTGGTGACCTGTGGTATGTGAGCCTACACCCCTGTGGACACTGTGGTAAATTGCGGTATACAGTGTGTGTCCTGTGCGGGAGGTGCAAAGCGTTAGGGTTAAACAAATCCCAACGCATACTTGACAGATTGGTTTCCAAGTTCAAAATGTGGGTTTTTTTCCTCCTACAAATTGCACACACATCCGACGTATGGGTAAAATCCGGAGAGCTGAGAGCCCCCTTTTAAATTCTGTATTCTTCACCTGTACCGCATACTAGGTTCGCATGAATTTTAGGCAAATTTGACAAAAGTTACTGCGGAAACACAAACAATCAAATCAATGTTTCTAAAGCCCCATTCTTCAACGTCAAGTTCAGGAACATGTGATCTATTCCCAGAATGCTGAGCGACAACATCGTGCCTGAAAAGGAAAGGTCACGTGACACAGGCCCAACACTTCTGTGGTCTGCAGTCAAAACAAATTGGCACCCACATACACAGCGGCTTGCCCGCTGGGTTTCTGTGAGGCATTTGAAACGGCCGTTCAAAGTCGCTTCATTTTTCCCAGGAATCACTACGGACAGGAGGCTGGTCCTTTTCTCCAGAATCATTTGAAGCTTCGCAACAATCGACTTGACAGGAATGGAACTGATTCTCTAAAGGGAATTTATGAAATTCTTCCAAAAGATGAAATCGTGCTTCCAATTCCAAGTTTGAAGTCGATTCTTCCCAACTGCAGAGTACATGTAGAATTGCCCAAGCCTAAGGCGAGTAAGAGTTGCACTTCCAGATTTCACCTCCATCCTTGTTTTTGGTTCAAGGGCTATTGAATCCTGGTTGAGAAGTGTTGGACTTGTTTAAACCATGGGTTCCATGGGCATCCAACTGCCAATGAGTGTCACACTGTCAAAGCATGCCAGTGGCCAACATATGGGTATGGTATTGAGAATTGGCTGCAGCTTCCGTACCCAATCTGTCTACATGCACACATGATTGACCACTAACCGTGTGGATGCAAATAGCTGTGGTTCACTGAATGGCCCACTGTGTGCACTCTGAATACAGAGTGCACACAGTGGGCCATTCAGTGGACCACAGTGCCTGCATTCAGCTGACTGATACCAGGGACTGTGTGGATACAATGACCTTATTCAGAGTGCACACAGTGGACCATTCAGTCAACCAAAGTGCCTGTATTCAGCTGACTGATACCAGGGACTGTGTGGATACAATGACCCTTTTCAGAGTGCACACAGTGGGCCATTCAGTCAACCAAAGTGCCTGTATTCAGCTGACTGATACCAGGGACTGTGTGGATACAATGACCCTTTTCAGAGTGCACACAGTGGGCCATTCAGTGAACCAGCCAGTGGACGTGTCACGCGTACGGGCCTTTATAGCCGGGTTTTCTCGTCCGGGGTCACGCACGAATTTGCGCCGCGGCTTACACGAGGTTTTGCGAGACTGAATTCGAGACTACGGAAAACACAGGAAAATACCCGGATGTAGCATAGGTGCTGCCAAGATGGCGTGATAAGTGGATAGCTGACATCGTGCTCTCTATTTTCATATCAAATATGTCCACTTTCGTTAATATTTTGGACATGTAACAGCGCGACCAAAAAAAGCATACTTTCTGGACCAAAATCCGACGGCCAGTTTTCCGTAGGTGTACATCGAATTCTTAAAAACAGTCGAAAGAAACCACATATTCCTACAAGTCGGACTCTGCACCAACAGTCTGTAAGCTTGGGAAGGCAAGGTTTTATTTGTAAAAAAGCACAATCATTATCAGCTTGAACCCAACAAAGTCATGGATCACCAACCCCCAACACACACACACTAACACACATCTCCTCAAATTTGTATCCTTGTGGAGTCATTGCTTGTTTTTAAAAATGCCCCCGTTTAAAAATGCCCCCGTTTCAACCAGTCACTTTCCGGGGTAGAAACTTGGACCGCACATGTATGTCCCTTATATAAAACACAATTTGCGATGGGCTTTTACCCATCCAAAATATCCCCTTTTTGATTACCGTATTTCCAAATACAGTGGAACGTCGCTAAGTATAACAAACACCTTTTGATCCCTTTTTTTAAAATGCAAGATTGCTTAAAACAAGGCTGAAAAGCCACTCAAGGTTAAGGGCTAGAGAGACTCAGGAAGGTTGGAGATGGGAATTAACATTCCTTTTGAAAATGGTAGGATCATACCGAACATTCGGTATAACAGACACGCCCTTTGGCTCCCGATTTTCGTGTACAAAATATGTGGCCGCAACATGAGCTTTAACGAATGACCGCTATATCGAACAATTTTCATGGATCCTGGGATGTTCGTTATAGCAACATTCCACTGTACCAGTTTGGTGAAATCCTTGTAGAACCCTATGTGGAGACCTATTGTCCTAGGTCTCCACAAGGCACTAGATACCTGTCCACACACTCACACACACACCCTTACATGCGTATACTTGTGGGGTATTTCCTTTGTTCTCGTGTACTAAAAAAAACACTCCCAGAAAAGCCTAATTCAAATCGCTCCCTTTCGAAACAGAATCACTTTCCTAGGCTGAAATTTCTAGCGAACGTCCCTTATATAATATAGTTATATTTGCAATGGATAAACATACCTCGGAAATTCCTCCTTTTTGAGTTAATTCCAAATAACCAGTTTCCTTATGGGGTACCAAAAAAGTACCCCACAAGGAGCGGTCCTATTGTTCTGAGTACCCACCCATTGTTCCGGTACCCCACAGCCCACCTTATGTAAGCCCACACCCACACACTCACACACACCCACCCAAACACCATGCACACGCACAAAGCAATAGCCTGACCAACCTGCAGGTCCCGAATTCGACGCTCGTTCTTGGCGGGCAACTGCCGCAGCGTCTCGGCGTCAGCCATCGACGCCGCCGCTGTCACCGTGTGGCCCCCAATGATCGCCGCAGTCAGCTTCTCCTCCATGCTGCTCTTCAGCTGCAGCAGCACCTCCAGCTCCTTGTCCATGCTGCTGATGTGCTCAGCAATGCACTTCAGGTGGAAGATCTGCTGGTCATGCATGTGCACGTCCATGTGGCCGTCTTTCCGCAACTCCTGATAGGTAGCACCAGGGTAGAAGAGACGTATTGATGTTACTAAATGCACATACATGTATGCATGTATCTGTTATAGATCTGCTATCCATTTGTTTAAAGTTTAGTCACTACTTTTTGTGCTTCAAGTCGACTCAAGTCATTTTGAAGAGACCTGAAAGAGACCCGAGTCAGAACATGCTATTGCGTCACAAAGATTGAGTCGAGTCACACTGAGTAGTTTAGTTGATTTATATATTTAGCTTGAGTCAATTTGCGTCAAGTCACACTGTAGTCAAGTTGATTCCTTTTTTTAGCTTGAGGACACCAGATGGCAAATAAAAAAATAAAACAATAAGCCAACATCAAGGGACTGGAATGTGTACCTTATTTCCCTGTTTGTTTCTTGTTGTTTCTTTGTTTGAAATTACTCTGAACCCTTTGGCATCTATATAACGCCATGCCATTCCTCACTGAACTCTGCGCCGTTCCTCGCTGAACTCTGCGGCGTTCCTCGCTGAACTCTGCGCCGTTCCTCGCTGAACTCTGCGGCGTTCCTCGCTGAACTCTGCGCCGTTCCTCGCTGAACTCTGCGGCATTCCTCGCTGAACTCTGCGCCGTTCCTCACTGAACTCTGCGCCGTTCCTCACTGAACTCTGTGCCGTTCCTCACTGAACTCTGCACCATTCCTCGCTGAACTCTGCGCCGTTCCTCACTGAACTCTGCGCTGTTCCTCACTGAACTCTGCGCCGTTCCTCACTGAACTCTGCGCCGTTCCTCGCTGAACTCTGCACCATTACTCACTGAACTCTGCGCCGTTCCTCACTGAACTCTGCGCCGTTCCTCACTGAACTCTGTGCCGTTCCTCGCTGAACTCTGCGCTGTTCCTCACTGAACTCTGCGCCGTTCCTCGCTGAACTCTGCGCCATTCATCGCTGAACTCTGCGCTGTTCCTCACTGAACTCTGCGCCGTTCCTCGCTGAACTCTGCGCCATTCATCGCTGAACTCTGCGCCGTTCCTCGCTGAACTCTGCGGCATTCCTCGCTGAGCTCTGCGCCGTTCCTTGCAGAACTCTGTGCCATTCCTCACTGAACTCTGCGCCGTTCCTCACTGAACTTTGCGCCGTTCCTCACTGAACTCTGCGCCGTTCCTCGCTGAACTCTGCGCCATTACTCACTGAACTCTGCGCCGTTCCTCACTGAACTCTGCGCCGTTCCTCACTGAACTCTGTGCCGTTCCTCGCTGAACTCTGCGCCGTTCCTCGCTGAACTCTGCGCCGTTCCTCGCTGAACTCTGCGCCGTTCCTCGCTGAACTCTGTGCCATTCCTCACTGAACTCTGCGCTGTTCCTCACTGAACTCTGCGCCATTCCTCGCTGAACTCTGCGCCGTTCCTCACTGAACTCTGCGCCGTTCCTCGCTGAACTCTGCGCCGTTCCTCACTGAACTCTGCGCCGTTCCTCGCTGAACTCTGCGCCGTTCCTCGCTGAACTCTGCGCCATTCCTCGCTGAACTCTGCGCCATTCCTCACTGAACTCTGCGCCGTTCCTCGCTGAACTCTGCGCCGTTCCTCGCTGAACTCTGCGGCGTTCCTCGCTGAACTCTGCGCCGTTCCTCACTGAACTCTGCGCCGTTCCTCACTGAACTCTGTGCCGTTCCTCACTGAACTCTGCACCATTCCTCGCTGAACTCTGCGCCGTTCCTCACTGAACTCTGCGCTGTTCCTCACTGAACTCTGCGCCGTTCCTCACTGAACTCTGCGCCGTTCCTCACTGAACTCTGCGCTGTTCCTCACTGAACTCTGCGCCGTTCCTCGCTGAACTCTGCGCCATTCATCGCTGAACTCTGCGCCGTTCCTCGCTGAACTCTGCGGCATTCCTCGCTGAGCTCTGCGCCGTTCCTTGCAGAACTCTGTGCCATTCCTCACTGAACTCTGCGCCGTTCCTCACTGAACTCTGCACCATTCCTCGCTGAACTCTGCGGCATTCCTCACTGAACTCTGTGCCATTCCTCACTGAACTTTGCGCCGTTCCTCACTGAACTCTGCGCCGTTCCTCGCTGAACTCTGCGCCATTACTCACTGAACTCTGCGCCGTTCCTCACTGAACTCTGCGCCGTTCCTCACTGAACTCTGTGCCGTTCCTCGCTGAACTCTGCGCCGTTCCTCACTGAACTCTGCGCCGTTCCTCGCTGAACTCTGCGCCGTTCCTCGCTGAACTCTGTGCCATTCCTCACTGAACTCTGCGCTGTTCCTCACTGAACTCTGCGCCATTCCTCGCTGAACTCTGCGCCGTTCCTCACTGAACTCTGCGCCGTTCCTCGCTGAACTCTGCGCCGTTCCTCACTGAACTCTGCGCCGTTCCTCGCTGAACTCTGCGCCGTTCCTCGCTGAACTCTGCGCCATTCCTCGCTGAACTCTGCGCCATTCCTCACTGAACTCTGCGCCGTTCCTCGCTGAACTCTGCGCCGTTCCCAATGAACTCTGTGCCATTCCTCACTGAACTCTGCGCCGTTCCTCGCTGAACTCTGCGCCGTTCCTCGCTGAACTCTGCGCCATTCCTCGCTGAACTCTGCGCCATTCCTCACTGAACTCTGCGCCGTTCCTCACTGAACTCTGCGCCGTTCCTCGCTGAACTTGATTCTCTCACCGATGGGTCTGCCGGTTTCGCCGATGTAGACCTGGTTGCACTCGCCACACGGAATCTCGTAGACGACACCTCCACGTCTTTCCGGGGGGACAGGGTCCTTGGGGTGGACGAGTTGGTTCCTCAAGGTGGTGGTGGAACGAAACACGGTACGGATACCGTGTCCCTCGAGGATTCTCCTCAACTGTCCGGAGACGCCGTCTAAGAAGGGGAGTACAGCGAAGGACTTGTACTCAACCCGCTCCGTATCGGTGCTCACCTTGGGTCTCGAAGAGCGACGGATGAAGGGGTTTGGGTATCCGTTCGCTGTAAGTGGTGTGCACATGGCGTTTCTCTGAGGCCGTACAGCACGGTTTGATAACCAAACGCGCTGCACGGTCAAAGAGGCACTTGGCCACTCCACGCTTCACAGACTCAGGGTGGTGGGAGTCGTAAGCCAGGTACTGGTCAGTGAGTGTGGGTTTGCGGTACACAGTTGTGGTTAGGCTGCCGTCGGGCTCCCTGTGGACCAAAGTGTCCAGGAAGGCGATGGTGTTGTCCACTTCCACCTCGACAGTGAAGTGTATGGTGGGCCGGAGACAGTTCAGATGGGAGAGCAGCTGGTCGGTCCGGTAGCGCAGTGCAATGACAAAGGTGTCATAAACATACCGCTTCCATACTGAGGGGGAGCATTCGGGAGGGCACCTCTGTAGAGCCTCCTCCTCAAATGCCTCCATGTACATGTTGGCGATGACCGCAGACACTGGACTGCCCATAGCTGCTCCATCCGTCTGTTCGTAGTAGGACCCTTTGTGGAGAAAGTACGTGGACCGTAAGACGAACTCCAGCAGGGTGGCGATCTTGGCGGGGGAGAGGGAGGTTCGGTCCAACAGGTTAGGGTCCCCTTCCAGGCGTTGTAGGGCTACTCTGCACGCGCCTTCAATGGGGACGTTGGTAAACAACGACGTGACATCGAAGGAAACCAATGTCTCGTGGCTGCCGATCCGTTGTACGCGGAGGAATTGCGCGAAGGCCGTGGAGTTGGGCACCGTGTTGGTCGTGTTCCCGATCAACGGAGACAGGACTCCTGCCAGATACTTGGACAGGTCGTAGGCAAAGGAGCTCACGCAGGAGACGATGGGCCTTAGGGGTGTACCAGGTTTGCGGATCTTGGGCAAACCGTACATCGTGGGCAGTTGCTTGCCGGAGGGGCGGAGCTTCCGGTAGGTTCCATCATCGAGATACCCGGCCCTTTTTAGCTCCAGTAGCTGGGGCGTGATCTTCCTGCAGAGCCGGTCAGTGGGATCCTTCGAAGATATGCTTCTTCTTCTTTTTTATGAATAGTGATGATGCAGCTGTTGTAATTCAAATTCATTTTCAAATTTTGGTTTACCCTTTCTTTTTTTTTCTTTCTTTTTGGGGGGAGGGGTTAATAATTAAAGTCTGGTTAGCCCTACACAGGTCATTTGGTCAGGATGGTCGAGTCATATTGAGTCGAGTCATTTAGCCCAAGGGACACAAGTCAGGTAAAGTTGCCAAAGGTGTGTCTTGAGCCCCGAATCGAGTCATTACAACTAAGTTTTAACTTCTGTTTAAAAGGCCATATACCCTGTATACAATATTGGTAGAGGTCAACAGACTGCCAGTTTGTGTGTTAAACCAAAAAACATTAAAAAAAAGCAATAGGCCTACTGCCAAAGTTTTAGCTCAAATGGTAATCTGAGAAAGCAGAAAAATGAAGAAAAAAAACTGTAACGGTTTATGCACCGTTCTGTAGTGTAAGAAATAATTTACTACTGAGTAATAAACTATTTGTTGTTGTTTAAGTGAAGATTTCAGGAAAACTACAACATCCCAGACCATAAGATTTCATCATATGAGGATTCTATCATGACCATCTACAAACTGTGTAAATTAGAAGGAACTTGAAAAACACTATTTCTGGAATATAATCTAATTGACAAGGCTGAGCCACTGCATTGGGAACAAATATCCATTTAGCTTTAAAAGCATTGCTCCTACTCACCTTGAAGTCACATCCATAGTTTCTAAATAAGCAGTACAAGACCTGCAATGTGCAGACAGTGTCGATGTGTTCCCCAAGCTGTGCACAGAAAACAGGGTGGGTGGGGGTGGGAATGAAGAATCCATCAGTAAACTACATTGAACAGCATCTGAATACCGAGAAACAAATTCAGTTAGAATATACATGAACAAATTGTCCTTATCGCCATATCGTGAGGGGTGGCAAACGTCGCTGCCTATGCAGATAAAGAAAGAGTCTCAAGAAAAAGGGTGTTTGTGTTTTGTGTCTGTGTATGCCAGTCCACATGTACACCTACTGCACCTATCTGTGTCATCAAAACAAATTCCTTTCCAAAGTAAAACAAGGTCCATTTGATTCATTCATTTCTCACCCTTCTGAGCATAGCTGCCAACCTATGTTTAAGGAAATTAGGAAAACTTCTGCTAAAAAAAAGAGAAATCACAGGAGTACATGTGTATTTCCAAGTCAAAAATCGGAATCTGTTGTCAAGACCTTGCAAAAAGTGATAAGATTTACCCCCCAAAAAGAGGAATGATTCCAACAAAACAGGAATGCTTGGCAGCTATGTTCTGAGTACCGTAATTGTCTTTAGCTAGAGCCGACAAAAAAGGCACCGGAAAACCCACACAGTCCGACTTCCCTTTGTGTGTGGTTCCTACCACATCTGGACTTACACAGAGGCTGTGGTTGTTAATAGGGCAGTGGTGGTGAATAGCACAAGCATGAATCCAATATTGCAAGAGTGGTTAGCACGAGATGCTCGGCGCTCAACGCCTTTTGTTTCAAGAAGGGCGGGTCAAAGAAACTGGGCTCCTGAAACCTGACCAAGGTGAACGGGCACCCCCTCCCTTTTTGGCAATTCTATTACCCCCCCCCCCCCCAAAAAAATAAAATAGAGATTTATGTCTGTTGGCAAACAGAACATAACGCTTTTCCGCATGTGGTTCTCTTAAAAAAAAATATTTAATTGATGATTTTTTTTTTACATCAGCGGGATTCAAACCCGTAACCTCCATTCCTAACCCAAAACGCATGTGCATATTTTGTGCACAAAGTCTATGGCACTTCATTATATTTTTCAAAAAATCATAATAATTCTGAACAATGTTCGATTGCTTCCAAACTCAGGATTTAGAATCTATAGCCCAATAGCTAAATGCCCACCAAATTTCGAGACGATTGACTTTTGACAAATATGCGTTTTAAAAACACGCATTTTGATGACGTCACAATTGCGTCATGGCATTTTGGCCCCGGATGGTGTTTTTAAACTACATCCCCAATAGATATAATCGAAAAAATGAAAAAAATCTTGCTCCATGGGCCAAATATGCTCAATTGAATGTTAAAATCTTAAAAGTTTATGACCTCATTAATATTCATGAAAAAACGTCACGATCAAATGAGGGCAATTTTTGGATCCACCTTTTCCCAACTTAGATATACTGCAAAATTAAAACTAAACGAAATTGCATTTTTGCTTAAAATGGAGTTTGAAATTTGCCACTTTAAAGCACTGTCACGTGACATGTGGTGACGTCATGACGTTTTCAAGACTACGACGCAAAATTTCAGCCAGGGTTTTATGCATTTACCAAGTTTGAAAAAAATCAAAATTTGTTCAATGGCAAAAATGCCTTCCGAAAAAACCGTGTGCTTTGTCTATGGGATTTTTCCGACAAGAAAAAGAAGAAGAAGAAGAAGAAGAAGAAAAAGCGGAAAAGCTAAAAAATCCCTTTTATGAAGAATAACAAGGGACATAGCTATTACATGATGTTAGTATCAAAGATAATGTACATTGTAATTCCAGCCCGAGCTGCCTGAAGTTTACTACCTATATCAGGCGTCGGGCAAAGCACTGAGCACAGGGCAAACCCTCATTGAATTCAAACAAGGGAAATATTGTATTGATTTCTAACCCTCTTGGGTATCTTTTGTTTTAACTAGAGCCAGCAAAAGGGCTCCTTTGAAAATGTTGTGAATGGACCTTTCCACCAGCCACTGTGAAGAGTTAAATAATTTTTCATTGATCGGCCACAAATGCTTTTACCAGTTGATATCTCTAACTCAGATAAACTGCTGGCCCACATTGTAATCTCCCTCGGTCTAATACCAAACTGCCTTTTCTTTTCCATAAATGTTTTTCCTATTTCGATTTTAGAGAGCTGGACATTTCAATCATCGCAGGGTGAAATAATCTCTTGTGAGATGGAGCACGGCTCTTCAAATCTCATCTAATCCTAGCAGGCACCATTCTCAGAGGCAGAACAGCAAGGACAAAAACAAATACATGTAGGAATGGAAGAGTGATTAGGACTCAGATGGCACTGACAGACGAAAGGACGAAGACAAAGAGGAATAATGATGGGGTGGGGTCAAACTGGAAGGGCAGGGGGTAGGCTAGGGATTACTAAGTAGAGGGGATCAAAGGGAAAGAATGAAGGGTTAGTGACATGTTCATCATTTCCCTCTTGGATGCTGAGGCTGTGAGGTTGAGTTGTCTCTGTTTCCATCCACATTTTCTCCCGGCTTAGATGGTCAGTATCACTACGTGATTCTATGCCCAAATACATCTCCGATACACATATCGGATATAAAATGTTTGTATCGCTCACAGAGAATTGAGGTCAATGTTTGGTGAGACATTTTTCATCAAATTGTCCAGATACCTGTAGGGGGCCCTATAGTTTCAAGGGGGGTGGGGGGGGATGATTCCAAAAATCATTGGCTGTCGTTAACAAATTCCCCAGTGTCATACAGGAAAAACTTTCATTGCCTTTCTCTGCATCATCCAATCAGGACTTGTCTATAACTCGAGCGGTATTAACTCAGAGAGGACTAACTTAGAGAGGTTAATTTCTCCAGTCCAGATGATGACTCAACAGCTCGGTAACAGTCGTAGGCAGCAAGCCCGTATTTCAGTGGGTCCCCTGGTTTGAATATGGCCGTCGCGCTTCCTGCAAGGAGACTATACACATACAGGCCGGGGGAAAGATGTCCGACTGCTGGGGCGAGAACCATTTTATCGCTCTTAGAGATTTGCGATCAAGCAATCAAGGTGAAAAGACTCACGTTTCGGACTGCCAAATCCATTCCATCCCTGGATATATACCGCCCTTAATTTGCTTCAATGCTTCCAACTGGCTGAGGGTTGGATAGCTCAGATGGTAAGAGCAGTAATGTTTAAAAAAAAAACAGAGGTCTTTGGTTCAAGTCCAATCAAAATGTTCTTTGACATTCTTCGAAAATTCTTTGATGAAAGGTCATACTTACCTGGTGTTATGTTTATGTACACGAGCCAATACGGTTGCTAATGTACCGGTATACGAATACAGGGAGGGGGAGCAATTTGAAGCAAACTGCAACTGCTGCCTCGCTGCATATATGGTTTGCCAACCAAACGTTGGCGCATCATTCATGACATGCTGGCACGGTCGACTCGGTTTCGGGACGACCTCGCTCATGTCCAATTTCAGACGTGCAATTTACGCCCTCAAGACAACGTAGCGAGAGAGCGGCCGTCCACAGCTGCCTGCATTTGCGTGACTGCAACGGGTTCACCATGGCCAGCGACGAGGGCGCCTCTCTACTGCCCAGCTCAGCAGGCCGTTCAGCATTGGATGAGACCATTGGGGGCTGCCTGGGCATCAGAGCCCATCACCTCGCATCTGCGCGTTGCGGCGAAGGTTCCTCAAATCACTCCAATGCCGCCTGGCTTCCATGCAGAAGGTCTCACATACATGTAGTATCGCGGGAATTGGTTGCTGTGACTGGTGACAACTCCTCTCTCCACGGGTCCCTTTTCATTTGCCACCTGGAGAAAGGATCTCTCCAGTAGGAGACCACTCGCAGCAGTTCCCCTCTCTCTCCGAAATGGCGTCGATCTGTGGTACATTCCCTGTAGCTCGACAGCGCCTCGTGTGCGCCACCGTGTGCGCTGTACTCTGAAACTGGGCAGGCATGTTGTGACAATCAACGCGTATACTCCCTTCATTTTATGAGCACCCTCAAGTACACGTAGACCAAAGGAGAAAGAAGCAGGCTTGGACGTCATCATCAATGTCAACAACAGGTTATGTACAGAAATTACGCGTTTGTCAACCAGCCATCTGTCAGCCCCAACAAGTTTTTGTGAGAGGTACTGTTTGAGTCCGGGAGCTTTGAACAATGAGAGGTCGGTGCCATCCAGTGATATGTATGCATGTATTGTATTCCGACCAGGAATTTGTGTCAACACGCAACATAAGCGAGCCAAAGATGTCAACAATATGTCAACACGTGAGCGTAGCCAGGGATCTACGGTACGTTAGTGAGAGCTCCGTGCCTGTGACAGCGATCTGTGTCCATTGGAGGTCCGTGTCAGCAAGGGATCTGTCAGCAAGACCTCTGTGTCTGTGGCAGCGATCTGTGTCCATTGGAGGTCTGTGTCAGCCAGGAATCTATGTCAGTAAGAGCTCTGTGCCTGTGACAGCGATCTGTGTCCATTGGAGGTCTGCGTCAGCCAGGGATCTATGTCAGTAAGAGCTCTGTGCCTGTGGCAGCGATCTGTTTCCATTGGAGGTCTGTGTCAGCCAGGGATCTATGTCAGTAAGAGCTCTGTGCCTGTGACAGCGATCTGTTTCCATTGGAGGTCTGTGTCAGCCAGGGATCTATGTCAGTAAGAGCTCTGTGCCTGTGGCAGCGGTCTGTGTCCATTGGAGGTCTGTGTCAGCCAGGGATCTATGTCAGTAAGAGCTCTGTGCCTGTGACAGCGATCTGTGTCCATTGGAGGTCTGTGTCAGCCAGGGATCTATGTCAGTAAGAGCTCTGTGCCTGTGACAGCGATCTGTGTCCATTGGAGGTCTGTGTCAGCCAGGGATCTATGTCAGTAAGAGCTCTGTGCCTGTGGCAGCGGTCTGTGTCCATTGGAGGTCTGTGTCAGCCAGGGATCTATGTCAGTAAGAGCTCTGTGCCTGTGGCAGCGATCTGTGTCCACTGTAGGTCCGTGTCAGCCAGGGATCTATGTCAGTAAGATCTCTGTCCATAGATGGTCCAAGAAAGATCTGTGTATGCCAGGGATCTGCCATAAAAATAGCCATCAGCCGAGAATCTGTGTCAACCAGTGCCCCATTTCCACAAGAGAAATGAAAGGTTTTTGTCAGTTGTTTTGAATGTCATTTGAATTTTCTATCTACATAAAATCACTGTGATGCACAAGACAACTGTGAACACATTTCAAGCAGGGGCAGTCAAGGCAATCAAGGTTATATTCTACACTATACACAGGCATGCAACTCTCCAAAAGTGCAGAAAATATATCCGACACCAACTGTGAGTGTTTACGATCGAAGAGCTATGACGTATACAATGTCATGTACTGTACATGTGTATATTCAGTATAGTACATGTGTACATCCGTCACTGCAAGTTGCATGTGTTTAGTATCCTAATAACGCATAATTATTTATTTATGTGTTAAAAAAATGGTTGAACCCGACTTTACAATTACAGTCAATGGCGCTACAGTCAGAAGTGTGACGTTATAAAGAACCAGAAATGCACTGCAAACAAATGGAGCACACACATGTAATATATCACAGGCTGATTCAAGTGGCCGTGATTTTGATGGTGTATGGGTGCTTTTCCATGCTTTGGGTGTAAAAAAAACCACAGAGCCAGCCAATATTCTGCCTTATCGCGCTATTAGTGAAGTACAGAAATCGATGCAGGATTCAGCGATATGGGCAGTAGCCGGCCGCACTAAAGACTGAAACAAACTGTTAACGGACCTTTTTCTTTCCACGTCCGATTTTCCAAAAATGCGGTAATCCGCGGATCCACGGACAAGTTGCATGCCTGTATACATCTGAAGGGGTTCTCATTCATTCACATTAATAACATACCAGAGAGAATTGAAGTCGACACTCAGTCACACGTGAGTGTATGGGTCTTTGTACTTACTTTGTCTTTGTGGACTGCAACCCCACAGTCATTTGGGCATTTTGTCACCAATTTTTTGCACTCCTTTTTATGAAGCTGAAAAAAAAACGGAAAAAAAAACAACAACAATTGGAAGCCTTAACTGACATCAATCTTAGTCTCAAATCAGATTCCATAACACTACTTGACCGCATTTGCACCTTACTCCGACTGCACGTTTGACACTTACATTTGACCGAGTATTTGAGTGTACTCACACCTTTGCAAGCAAACATATTAATCTACATTTGACAGAGGAAATAACAAATGACAAACAACATGCATGTAGGGTGAAGAAACACACATGATAAAGATTTGCATGAACGTTTGCCCGGTAGAAGCACAATGCGGAAAGTGTGCAGTGACACAGTGTAAATCGGCCTGTTTTGAGAACGAGTACGGCTCTGAAAAAGTACCATCCCCCCCCTTCAGAACTAGCACGGTGTCATCGCAGATTTTCCACAAGATGGCCAAAAGCCTAGTCTGGCAAGTGTGACGAGTGGTAAGGGTGACGTAACCCACCCATCATGGAGCAATTGCCTGACATATCCCGGCTTAAAGACCTTGCAAAGTACAGTGTACCCACTGCAACAACCAATAGTAACCCTCCGCCAAGTGACTGGAACGTAAGTGGCATAACTTGGCTAGGTGGTGGAGTGGCCCAGGAAATAGTGTCAGGAAATAATGTCATTTTGTTTACCTAGATGTGACTGAACAGAAAGTCGTCGGCACAGTACTTGAACCGCTGCCTCTGATCGAGGCACTCCTCTCGTTTAAAACCATTATTAGATCACTATCTATCTCATTTCTTCATTTTGTTTACCTCGGTGTGTCTTCATTTTGTTTACCTTCATGTCACTGAGCAGAAAGTTGTTGCCGCAGTACTGGCACTGCTGCCTCCGATAGAGGCACTCTTTCTCCACGTGCTGGACGAGCTGGTTGCGCTGGACCCGTGCCTGGCATCCCTTGGTCCTGTGCATGCAGTGGACCAGCTCGTACTGGCAGTCCTCCTGTAGGTGGTGGTCCAGCGACGCCAGCTGCATCTGCTCGGTGCAGCCCCGCGCCCAGTTGGCGCAGTGGACCCCCATCTTCTCCAGCTGCTTGCGGGCAAAGTTGTCCCGGGCGATCTCCTCCCTGGAGAAGTGCTCCTTGCAGTTGGAGCACTGAAGGTCCTCCCCTTGCTGCCTGTGGCCCGGGTTTAGAGAATCAGCCGGAGACGCTCGTCAGGTGGAAACATGGATTTTCCAATGCAGTTTGATGAGGGTTCGCCCTCTTTTTTTGTAGTAAGCAGTAAGCTAGCAATTCGCCGTATATTGCTTCATTCAAAAGTACACAAACCCAATATAGAGGAAAACTTAGTTGGAAACATAATTATAACCTTTATCCCACTGTCGCTTAATCTCAATGTGGCCACATTGAGCCTCTTTTACGGATATTTTGGCAGATGCTCCAATGGACATTTTTCTGATCATTCACATCCGTATACTGTGGTTGTCCCCAAGGCAAATACTCAGGGATTCTCATCAAGATTTCCTTTCCCCACGTACCCCCACTTTTATTCAGATGCCATCAAAGGAGGGCTTGCGCACCAGCGCAAAGTTTCCTTTCCAATCTTCCCTTAAAAAAAAAAAATTGAGACTGAGAGAAAGGTCCTGCTAGGACCGAAACATCAGGCCCTCTAACTTTTGTGAAACTGAAAGATGTCGCACACGCAGCAAGTGCCGTACTTAATATCCCTCTGCAGGCATCCATAACAGGATCTGCAGCCGCATCCTGACTGCATGGGGCATCGCAGGACTTTCTTGCAGTGGACGCAGAAGAACTGCGGATGCACGGGCCTCACGAAGATGTCCTCATCGATCCCCTCGGACTCCAGCAGCGACGAGGGTGGGGTGCCGCTACCCGCGAAGATGAAGCTGGCCTGGCTGCCCGGGGAGATGCTCGAGCTCTCCAGAGACCGGATCGTGGAGGAGCAAGTGGCCATCGGTTTGCTTCGGCCGAGGTTAGCGGAAACGAAGGAAAGTTGACTCACCCGTAGGTGGTGGTGCTCGCTCTATGGAAAGCAGAAAAAAACGAGAAATATATGTCTGTTGTGAAACAGAGAATAGAGCTTTTCCGCTTCTGTTTTTAACAAGTCATAGAATAGCCCCATTCCTACTCCAAAATGCATGTACATATTTTGTGCACAAAGCCTATGGGACTTGAGTGTGGTATTCAAAAATTCATAATAATTATAAACAATGGTCCTTTGGTTCCAAACTTTAGATTTGGAATGTCTAGCACGATAGCTAACTACATACCAAATTTTGAGATGATCGGCCAATGCCTTATATGTGTTTTAAAATCACACGTTTTGATGACGTCATGATTGCGTAATGACATTTTGGCTCTGGAAGGTGTTTCTAAACCATGTCCCCAGTCGGTATCAAGGAAAAAATGAAAAAAATCTCGCTCCGTTGGCCAAATATGCTCATTTCAATGTGAAAATCTGAAAAGTTCATGACCTCATAAATATTCATGAGATGACGTCACGGTCAATTGAGGGCATTTTTTGGATACACCTTTTCCCAACTTAGATACAGTGCAAAGTTGAAACCAAACGAACTTGTACTTTTACTTTTAATGGATTTTGAAATTTGCCCCTTAAAAGCAATGTCACGTGACACGTTATGACGTCATGATGATATCAAGGTGTTTAGGATCAATTTCAGCATGGGCTTTATGCATTTGCCACGTTTGAAAAAAAATCCAAGTCTGTTCAATGACCAAAGTCGTGGTTACAAAACCCCTGTGCATTGTCCATGGGCTTTTGGGGAGAAAAAAAAAAAAATCAGAACAAAAGATATAGCTTTTCCGCTTCCCTAAAAAACGATGGTGTCAAACGCCGCAGTCCTGTCCTCAACTGTCAATTTGTGAGATGAGGAGGTGGAACTCTTTCCCTGCGACGAGCCACTCACAGCGGCTCGAGCAAAAAAAAACCTTGGCACAAATAAATTCCATCTGAAATCTCAGATAATCTTTGCAGTGAAAGAGTTAACAGTTGGGTCACAGCAAGTCACCCAGAAGGCCACTCAGGTGGTAAGATAGGCCCACTGCATGTATATTTCAAATAAGGGACAGGACAAAGACTGCAAGATTTTCATAGATTTATGGAAACAACAGAGAAATAGGGAGCACCAACACACCCCCCCCCCCCCCAATAAAAAAGAAAGAAAAAAGGGCGGGAAAAAGGCCTGGATACCTGAGAATGCCAGTACTATACTACTATTCCAATTTTAGTCCTGTAAAATGATGTGCACCCCTAACTGAACTTTTTCAACCTCTGAGGTTTTAAATACAGGCTTTTAAAGTTCCTTGAAGTGTGATATAGAACGAGAACAGTTCTATAGATATTATTCATGCTTTGGAGAACTGACATATTCTTAAACTGCTCAATCTCATACTGTCCTTATTGTTGTTCTTATTGATATTGATAATTTCGATGTGATTCTATTATTTTTTAATACTTAAATTGAAAAATTGGCAAAGAAAACTTTGACTGGACTGGAGCTTGAACCCAAGACCTAGAGCTGGATTAACGTACATGTATCAGTGCTTTCCCATCTGAGCTACGTTGTATCATGGAGCTATTTATAGCTCCATGGTTGTATCCAGCCCTTAGATGGTGGCCTTAATTCCAAACTAGTTCTAGCCTTTGCTTGGGTGGGGCTGCCAGTCAGAAGCAATTCAACCATCAAACTACCGTACATCTCCAGTGATCACACCCCCGCTTCATTCAGATACAAACAACCACTTTTCTTGTAAACCTGGATAAAGCAGCTTGGGGATCACACAAATTGGATGCAGATTAGGACTTCAATTTGAGTCAAACAAACAAAAGAAAAACTGAATGGGGACAAATTGAAAAATTGGTAAAGAAAACGTTGACTGGACTGGGACTTGAACCTGACAGCTCAGCATTAAAATACCAGCACTCTCCCATCTGACCTATGTATCCAGCCCTTAGATGGTGGCCTTCCTTAAAGCCCCTACAACATTGAGATCGGAAAACAGAAATGTTCACAGATTTACATGAAACATACAGTTTGAAGATGGTTATGGTAGACTGAAACCTCGCACTGAAATATTTCTGCCTAAAATGCTGTATTTTTGGAGAAAAAAAAAGTAAAATAAAACGTTTACATGTACGTCTCAACGAGATCTAAACTATTATTTGGAACAGTACGGCGTTGAATGCTGTATTTTCGCGAAACAAATGAAGCGGTTTTCATGATTTTTTCGAGACTCGGTTGGCGGATTGAGCTCAAATTTTCACAGGTGTGCTATTTCATGCATATGTTGGATCCGACATTGTATGGATGTAGTCCGAGTCACTTGGACCCGACAAGTCACCCTTTTTTTATCGAAATTTTGAAATTTTGAGTTTGAGGGATCACGCCCCTGCTTTCATTCAGATGCAAACAAGCAATTGTAGTAAACCTGGCTACAGCAGCTCTGGGATCACATCACACAAACATCCACTTTCACTAAATAATCTGATCTATGAATATGATTTCTTTATTCATAATTATGTATCTGAACATGAACTTAATAATCCCCATTTTTAGTATTTGTGCACAAACATGGTTTTTTTTTCAGTCAAGAGCTGCGATAAACAGCACAATTTCACACTACACACACTTTTTTGTGAATTCAGGCACGCACATCTCACACACAGTCACAATCGCATTCCAGGTTTTTTTTCCACTTCTCCATGACAAAAAAAAAAAAACATTCATTTCGCTTCACCTCCATGATTAGTTGCGGTAACGGTAACTACTCCATGATCAAAACATCCACGAAATTTAACCAGAAACAAGAAAATATATCAAAGAAATGTCCTTGATACGTTTCTAAGTTTGATTTCACCATCATTTTGCGACCTCCACTAAACATTAGGTCTAATTCTGAGCGGAAACATTCAAACAATATATTACTTATATTAGCAAACAAAATTTTGAAGATCAAGGTGAATAACGTCATCGCCATAGCGGCGATGGGAAAACACCACAGGCCCAATCAGAAGCCTTCATTTTTCGGGGAACCCCCAAAGACCTTTCGCAATCGTGTACGTTGGCAGCAAATCGCCATTTTCCCCAACGACAATTATTTGTAACGTACCCACCCCAACTACGAAAAACATTGTAATCTAACGTTTAACGGGCACCAAACTGTACCACGTCTTCTCTTTGTATGATTTGGAATGAGTAAAGTCGAATAAAAAAAACACAACATATTTCTCGTTCGAGTTTTTGAAGAGGAAGAGTTGTTTGATTTTGGGGTTTTTTTTCAACATGGCCGCCGATTGGTGGTGCGCCTAACGTTGTTCCTGAATTCACGGGGAATATTCTTGTTTTATTGTAAAACGTACCTTTTTAATGATTTGAATCAATGTAGTGGGAAAAGTTGACGCCGGACTTCGGTACGTCAATATCAATTTATTACCACACAAATTCAAACAGGGAAGCTAAACAGTCGTTCCAATCTCCGGATACTACTACTAGTACATGATGTCATCGCTTCGCTTGTTCCTTGTTCATGTTGGAAGACGCTTGATATCAACAGAGTAGGAAGGCCAACGGGCTTCGGTACTTCGGCGATGACGTCATCCAGCCCAGCGTAAATTCATTGATGCGCACGGCCGGACGGGATGCGGACACGTACGGACGTACGGGTCCTCCCCCTCTCCTACATCCTGTACTGTATCTACAGTACATTGTACACTGTACAGTATAGTCTAATAATAGTAATAATAAGCTTTATGTACGCAAAGCTTTGATGGTCAACATGATTGAAACGTAATTTTACAGGTCCAATAAAAAAATTCTGGACCTTGTTTCAAGCAAGAATATCATGTAAGCGAAATGTATTAACTATTATACAGTAGGCCTAGTATAAAAAACATAATTGTTGGAATTAATCCCGGCGTCAGCAGGCAGGCACGATTTCTGTGCGAATTCCGCTCACAGTGTTGATACTGACGACCTATCAACAGAGTCAGCAGGCAGGCATGATTTCTATGGGAACCGCTCACAGTGTTGATACTGACTACCTATTAACAGAGTCAGCAGGCATGCATGATTTCTATGGGAACCGCTCACAGTGTTGATACTCACGACCTATCAACAGAGTCAGCAGGCAGGCATGATTTATATGGGAACCGCTCACAGTGTTGATACTGACGACCTATCAACAGAGTCAGCAGGCATGCATGATTTATATGGGAACCGCTCACAGTGTTGATACTGACGACCTATCAACAGAGTCAGCAAGCAGGCATGATTTATATGGGAACCGCTCACAGTGTTGATACTGACGACCTATCAACAGAGTCAGCAGGCAGGCACGATTTCCCATAGAAATCGTGCCTGCCTGCTGACCAAAGATCTTATAGCGCCGCTAGCGGCGCTATAAGATCTTTGCTGCTGACTCTGGTGATAGGTCGTCAGTATCAACGCTGTGAGCGGTTCCCATAGAAATCATGCCTGCCTGCTGACTCTGTTGATAGGTCGTGAGTATCAACACTGTGAGCGGTTCGCACAGAAATCGTGCCTGCCTGCTGACTCTGTTGAAAGGTCGTCAGTATCAACACTGTGAGCGGTTCGCACAGAAATCGTGCCTGCCCGCTGACTCTGTTGATAGGTCGTCAGTATCAACACTGTGAGCGGTTCCCATAGAAATCGTGCCTGCTTGCTGACGCCGGGATCAATTCCTACAATATTATGTTTTCATACTACTGTATCCTCCAATAACCGGTTTTCGACGATGTAAGGACTTTTCTTCAAACTGACCAAAGTGGACAAAAGTATCACACTAAAAGAGGTCTCAGTCACTTTCTCCACACCACAGACTATTAGAATAATCACAGAGAAGGTTGATCAAGCCTGTCACTTCCGTAAGATTACCCGGTTTTGTTGACGTCCGCGGCGCACCGCGCAGTAAGCATCGATCGTCACCTATTTTCGTCGGTGGTGTTTAGTAAGGTGTCTCAGTGCAGCCAAACGCAAAATAAATTCTTAAAATAACTCAAAATGCTGTCTGGCACTGTAAAATTCTCTCCTGTATGTTTTTTTGTGTTCATCTTTGGGGTTTTTTTTCGACACTGCTTCTATAACACTTTCCTCAAATCATTCATAATTTATGCTTAAAACGTATTGGTCTGGTTGATGTCTTCTTCTGTTACGTTTAAAAAAAACTCCACAATCCTCGTTCTCACTGCTTCTTCAGTTATGACCTTTCCCAATTTCACTCAAGAGACACATTTCCTCCTTCTTGGTACTTTTTCTAGCTGCCCTTTTATTTTTCTCATTTTTTATAAAAGCCTATATTGGGTCGATCGTGCATGGAGGAAGGAAAATATTTTCCTTCCTTCTTGGTTATACGGAGTTGTTTTCATCGTGCGATGTGAGTTAGAAGGCTAAGCGCCGAAAACGTGTACCGTCGAAAACGGGGGTTCCCACGATATAATATACAGCGAAATGTATAATACATTTCGCTTATCTTAAAATTTAGTGGGCCTGACGTTTCGATCCTAGCAGGACCTTTCTCTGCCTTTGAGAAAGGTCCTGCTAGGATCGAAACGTCAGGCCCACTAAATTTTAAGATTTACATTTTGGTAATTTTAGTCAGTAAGCAGTTTGCAACATTTTTGTATATCACATTTCGCTTATATTAGATTCTTGCTTGAAACAAGGTCCGGAATTATTCTTATTGGATCTGTAAAATTACGTTACAATCACGGTCACCATCAAAGCTTTACGTACAGAAAGCTTATTATTACTATTATTAGACTATACTGTACAGTGTACAATGTACATGTACTGTAGATAGGGTAAAGTACAGGATGTACGAGACAGGCAGGACCCGTACGTCCGCACGCGTCTGCATCCCGTCCGTACGCATCAACGAATTTACGGTGGGCTGGATGACGTCATCACCGAAGTACCGAAGTCCACTGGCCTGCCTACTCTGTTGATATGAAGCGTCTTCCGAAGTACGGTGGCCTGTAATTGCCATTGGATTTTCTTAGGTGCCACTCAAAATTGCCATTAGTTTCATCACGTGTCACGCGCACGCCGCGCGCGCCATGCGCAGCAAAATACAGTATATCTTTCTCCATTCACCGTGGAGCTATTAATGACTCCTTGATTTCATCATGAGTGCATAATCAATACTTCAATATCAGCCATCATCTTGTCATACTGTGTTGCATTTTAATAGATTTGTACATGTATATGAATTCATATCAAATTTAATGTATGTACAATTTGAGAAAGGTCCTGCTAGGATCGAAACGTCAGGCCCACTAAATTTTAGATTTACTTTTTGGTAATTTTAGTCAGTAAGCAGTTTGCAACATTTTTGTATATCACCGTATGTACAATTTGCTAGAGAAAAAAATCACTCTCTCCTTTTAATCGAAATTAGGGGTGGGTGGGTCAAACAAATTTGGAAAAAATCTCGAAATTTAAAAACATTTTAAATTTTGAGTTTCCCCCGTTTAATGTAATGTCCAATGTTTTTTGTTTTAATGTATTCACAAAATAATGTATTCATTCAATGGATTTTCGAATTGATTTCAATGCATGGTGATCAAATGCATTGGCAAATTTATTTTGTATTGGATTTCTTTTCTTTTTTCAACGTAAAGTTATTTTGGAATATAAAAAAAATCAGGGTCAATGTTAGCAGGACACCCCCCCCCCCCTCCACTCACGCACGATTACCCCATACACTTACATAGAGATATATAACACTAACAGGACAGACAAACCACATTTTAATCGCAACCCCGGCCACACATAAATATATACATTATAATTATAGGAGCTATTCGTCTGTATTTTTGTGCTATACTGTATGTATGTACCATGGTGCTACGGAATCCGTTATATGTCACATCGTCGATCGTCGACATCGTCCCAGTGGAGGGTTGCTATACGGTAACTGTAGGCTTAATGCTCCTTAACTGTTTTTTTTTTGGGGGGGGGTATTTCAATCGTCTTTCATTGGCTACTGTGCACCCAGCCCATGTACGACAAACTGAAATTTGTTTGAAAAAAAGCAACAGCACTTTGGTCAAATTCAACAGAATTCTTGTCGTGCGTAATCATTGGTGGCCGCTAGGCGGCGCTCTAGAATCGTTGCTTTGGACATTATTTTTCACACAATGGAGCTGCTATTGCTAATTTACTTCGCTGCTAAAAAATCACCGCGGGGTTGGGTTGAGCGCCCGACTTTAGCTAAATTTCACGGAGCGTTCAGACGCAATGTCCACCAGCCGCTAACTGCAGTTAGTTTGTGCGAAGGTGACCAGAAAATTAATGGCGCTATAACAGTGTACATTCGGGCTTGAAAAGAGACTATCGCTGTTAAGCCAGGAATGAGGGCGCTCAAAAAAAAATAAAAAATTATAATAATTCGTGAAAACACGATAACATGAGACATCGATCTCTCCTTTTTGTGGAAAACTACCTCAAGTCACTATCAACAATAAAACACTGCCTCTCCACAAGGAGTCCCAACTGGCTCGTCCCAACGAGAGTAGCCGATTTGGGGTTTTTCATCTGGAGCGCGTTTGGTTGTTGGACCAAGAGAAGTATTGAGGTATACCGCTTGTAAACCGCTTCCACAGCCAACTAGGGCCACAAAAGCCAAAATTATGCACCAACAAATAAACTAGTCTTTGCTGGAGTGGCCAGGCGCTATAGCCAGAGGCATTCAACCATTAATTGCCGTATATCTCCAGGGATTTATTACAACGTTCCCGGATTCATTCAGATGCAAACAACCATTACTGTTGTAAACCTGGCTATACAGCAGTAAGTTCGGGGGTCACACGATAAAGACAAAGTAAATAAATCTGACCTGGAACTTTTCAACAATATTGAACAATCTAAATTTACCTTCGATCTTCCCCTCTACCGCTAATCCCTACCCAAACCCCTGCCCTTCCCTTTGATCTCACTCTGACAGCTATCCCCTTTGTCCCCGGTGTCTTCCCTGTCACTGCAGTTGCTCTCCCCTTCTTGTCCTTGTCGTTCTGCCTTTGAGAAAGGTCCTGCTAGGATCGAAACGTCCAATTATTGGGAAAAAAAGGCCAATGAAAAAGTTGAATGGACCGAAATTTTAACCCGAGACCTCGTTTTCCGTACCAGCGCTCTTACCATCTGAGCTATCTAGCCCTTAGATGTCGGCCTTCCAATGTACTGTAGCATAGGTAGTCAAATATTATTTATTTGTTTGACTTAAAATCAATTGAAATTAATTAAAATTAACATTTTGGTCATTTTAGTCAGTATGCAGTTTGAAATAATAATTATTTGTTGTGTACATCTGTATTACTTAAAAAAATAAATAGGGAAAGCCACCATCTAAGGGCTGGAAAGCGCAGATGGAAGACCACTGGTATGTACGTTGTGAGGAGAACTCGTCTTAGTTGAGCCCTTGTCTTGAAATGTACCCATTTTTCATAAATTAAATTAATATTTGAAAAATTGGCAAAGAAAACTTTGACTGGAAATGGATTTGAATCAGAGAGCACTGGTACACAAAATCAGAAGTCCCAGTCCAGTTTTCTTTGCCAGTTTGTTCAAAGTTCCCAGTCAGTTTTTCCTTTTTTTGTTTAGAAAAAAACAAACATCTGAACCGTACCAATCAAAACTGTGCTTCGTGTACGATATAAGTGACCAGTGTTCAAACTTTCGGTTCGGCCACGAAGAATCAGCGAGGAAAAGGTGGATGATAGAATGTTTTAAGAGTCGCCCGCTTCATTCCGATCACACCGGTGTCCTGCCAAAAAGTGTCCCTGCCAAATACTGTCCGCTCATTAGCATACTGATCGCGGATTGGTTAGCGTTAGGACTAGGATTAGGGTCGTTATATAGGGTTAGGGTTTGGATTAGAATTAGGATTGGGATTAGGATTAGGGTTAGGATTAGGGTTGTTTGGGTTGAGGTTAGCGTTACGGTTACAGTTAGGGTCCAACGGTACCAAAGTGCCCAACGTTGCGTGTGTTAAGCCAGCAACCATACACAATGCGTGTGTAGTGCGCAACCATACCCCAACCACGGTGGTTGAATGTCATACGTATTGGACCAATCAGCGATCAGTATGCTAATGAGTGGACACTATTTGGCATCACACCGGGGCTCAAACTCACAAGACGGACACCAGTGGTCTATTTCATCAAACTCATCGTAGTTTACGATCAAGACGGTGAGCGATGCGCAGAAACCATACGATCGGATCCGTAATAGGGGCTCGGAAAATTACTTGTCTTTGCTACTACACTCGTGCGTGCGAAGATAGACGGCAGTCCCCAACCGGATGCCTTTACAAAATTCGTATTTGATTATTGGGTGCACGGGTTGATGGAAATGATTTTCCTTGACCGATTTTCATGGCCATCTAATTTGATATAGCAGGGCCTATAATGAGCGAGTATATGGGGTCTAATTTGTCGTCAGTGCGAAAAAAATTGTCAAACTGATTCGGAAATGTTTTCCCAACACAATACTAATGTGACTCGTGGCTCACTATTCTGTGACTGTGCAAGCCCGGTATCGGGACACACTGACACAGCGTAAATGCGTACCTTCTTGAAATTAAATGATGTTCCCTTCTTATTAGGCTTCGACTCCGGCTTCGTCTCTGTTGTCCAAAAGTTGAAAAAAAAATGGCTTGAGAGTTGCTTCGGATTCTTTTCCAAAGCGCAGTGTAACATTCAAAAACAAAGCCAAAGGCCTCCTGTTTTCATGCCTTGTGCTTTAAAAAACGAAATAGTGAAAGACAAAGCCGGAGCCTGAGCCTAAGACAGGGTTTTGGAAAAGGGGCCGAATTTATCACCTTTCAAGCTCCATTTTGATCCCTTTGGACATAATACTTGGGCATGTTTCGAGCAGCCACTTCTACCAGTGCTGCTCGATCGTGCGTTCCATTTCGGGGGTTCTAACAACCACGACACATTACTAACAAAGACAACATAATTGTATATAGCACGAAACACGAGAACATGTGGGGTTGGAGAGCTGTATCTCCAATTCAATTATCATTTATTATTTTTTCTTTTAAATTCCATCTTATAACAAGAGGTATGGTACAGAACAGAATAACATCGATCCTCGTTTAAAATAAAAAAACCAAAAATCCCAACTGATTGACGTCACGAAGCATGCAGAGGCGTGTTTATCATTAAGTCAGGGATTAACTGTCTTTTTACACAGCAAGCTCGTCTAAAAAAAGGACGTTCCACAATATTTGCAGTCTAGAATCCATACAGATCAAGGAATTCTTGCCACGAATTACCTCAGATGATATTTATTTCAGTTGTGAAAAGCTGATACATCCCCCATCTAAGTCCACAAATATTGACGTACATATTTTTCTTTCAATCATTTTTTTTACACGCCATTTTTTTTTAAAACTACAAATGAAACTGGAGTTGCGCTGATGAGAATTATTTGTAGGTAGCGTTCGATTTAAGACGCCAAATACGAAGAGCGTGAAATTATCCTTTCTGTATGGATTGAAGATGCTGTTTCTTCTATGTACGGTTAGGGATTAGAAAATGATGTGAAGTCTTGTGAAAGGTCCGCTGTAACACTACCTCCTCTACACCAAGAGGGTGGGTGGGAAGAGAAGGAGGGGGGTAACTCAAATATCTAACACACTTAAATTACATAATTTATCATTTTTTCTTCTTTTAATATATCAATCAGTAATCAATTGTACACGTGTGTTTCAATCATGGAGCCAGCCCGTTATCGTATCCAGATGACAAAGATTTTAAAGCCGTGAATTCAATTCAAAATGGATGAATGCATTGATCACTCTGTTCTCCAACTAAGAAATATGTGCAACCATTTCAGCTTTTTTTCAGCTAATTTTTTTCCCTTCTCTTTTCCTTTTTTTTTCATTTTCATTTGAAGTAATGCACAGACATTTACACATTTACAGATAGCATTAATGAAAAACCGTGCTACAATGGGTAATTTTTTCTTCCTGAACAAACGAGAAAAAAAAAGCAAATCAATTTCACCACAGATGTGCAAATGGATTTTATACTTCCTCTTTGTTTTTATCAAATTCCATTTTTTTTTCACTCAGTCTCCCCCCTTATTATTTTGTTGGTTGTTTTTTTTTGTATAAAACATGGATTATTTAAGTCTACGTACTTCTACTTGTCATTCTGGGTTTTATTATTATTTTTTTCTTTATTTCAATAAAACTATTCTCTTCTGCATGGGAGATTCACAGTGCTATATACTCGGCATTTAATGTTTATTTACAACTATTTATTGAGGGTAAGGAGAGCTATATCTGGTTTAGATAATCAACAATAGTCCTTAGCATTGATTACACGGGCAAACAGAAGACCACATTCCTTAAAAGGAACGGAAAATAATAATAAAAAAAACACATAACACTCTCTCTGTATTTCCGTATTTCAGAAACTATCACACTTTGATGAACGTTTGCGGGGCATGCCAAGATTTGTACAGACGTTCAGAATACATTTCGGGGTTTTTTTTTTTTTTTTTTGGGGGGGTGTCTGCATGTTTATGTCATTGCCCCCTTTATGATATCATGCCAATGCCATGGCTTCTCAAATGTGGCGGCCATCTTGCCTGGTTCCCCTACCCAAAGGATGGAAGTCAGAATGGCCGCCACGCATGCAAAACGGTATGCCGAGTACCAGTCTGTGCAGGCTTGGCTACCGACGCCTTTCCTTCATTCGCAGCACATCTGTCTTTGCATCTGAAGGCTCAGGCAAAGACGACTAAATTTTTATTGCAGAAATTTCTTTCCTTTTTTTCCATCCCAATTTGATTCATCAGGGCTGGTGCAATGGCCGGACTGGAGCAAGATTGTGTCTCTGATGAGTTCTTGCACCATCAAATCAAAGGCCATTTCCACGCCTGTGGGTAGAAAATACGGCCTTGCCGCACAGGGATGCGGTTGATGAGAGGGAGGGGGAGGCACACACAATGCTGAGAATAAACACATTTCTAATCCAAAGACTGTACAAACCATCTCCTCGACATTGTCTTGCATTTGGGAAGGCGTAAGGAAAAACGCCTCCATGGACACTTATCCAACTCAAATGCCATTTCTTTCCCAAACAGGAAATCTGGGGCACTGGGAATGTGTCCCTCAACTAAGCCTGGCTCGCCTCAGAAAGAAACAAAACACGTCTTGCAAAAACATCCGTGAGCATGGACAAGCAATGAAGGGAGGGGGAGGGACGGGGGTGGCAACTGGTACCCACTCTACTTCTCAGACTAGACCCACGGCACCAAAGGGAGGACGGGGGACCGGTGACCCAGCTTTGGGGTCCATCCACCAATCACTCACACAGGGACAAGGCCGGTCACTGGTTCCAGCCGGTCACTGGTTCCTGCTGAGTCACTGGTTCCAGCCGGTCACTGGTTTCAGCCGGTCACTGATTCCAGCCGGTCACTGGTTCCAGCCGGTCACTGGTTCCTGCTGAGTCACTGGTTCCAGCCGGTCACTGGTTTCAGCCGGTCACTGATTCCAGCCGGTCACTGGTTCCAGCTGGTTGCTGGTTCCAGCCCATCCCGCGGTCCCTGGCTCTCAGACAGGCATGGCAACTGCATGCTGAATACAGCGAATTTCACGATCTCTCAAACTCATTTGACACATCCACCGGTCTCTTTTGTAGCACAACTAGGCGCAACAAAAACAAACCCCAACAAATTAATGAATACATGTACAGTACAACCTCTCATGCAACAACAATTATCATAAGCTTTTTCCCCCATTCTGCTTTTAAATTTGACATTCAATGTGTAATATTTATATTTATATATATATATATATATATATATAAATATATAAATATATATATATATATACTCTGTATCTTCTAATTGGGAAAATTTGTCACGGAATAAAAAAAAACCCTTTCTTTCTGTTCCACAATCATTCCTGTGCTATTTGCTTGTCGCACAGTTTATACTAAAATGCATTTGAGAATAGTTCTTCGTGTTTTATCTTAAGTACACTATTACCAAGGATGAGAATACAAACTCATCCTTGAGTTGTACACACTTCAAGACATGGGAAAGGGGGGGGGGGGGTAAGGGAGGGAAGTTTACCCTCAGACAATAGCGATTGAACGAAACAGTCCTGCAAGCCAAAAAAACTTGCGTGGATTTTGGGAATGCACGAAGGCCCCCGTCCCAGCACTCTCCCGCACACACATCCCACACACACTGAGCACGCTCACACACCGCAGTACGTGCACATACAAACATTTAACATTTTCTATTGCCGCGTTCGCATCTAAAAAAAAACAAAAACAAAAACCCCCCAAAACCCACCAAATCAAGTGCGACTGGTAAATCTGTCTGTCCTACCCCCCGACCCACACACGACATCCCAAGCCCCAGCTCCCCGATCCATATCCGAATTGCTGCTGAAACAAACTGCTCCACAACATACAAAAAAACCAAGACTATGTCTCTGAGTCATTCACGCAACAGTACCCCCCCCCCCACTGCCCAACAATCGACTCCTCCCTCCCCCTTCAAATGAAAAATAAACACAACGAGAACATTACATCATTCCACTTTCTACCTACTACTCTATGACCACATCGTGATTTCAAATGGATAGAGGCTATGCTGCTGCTTTTTTTGGGGGGAGGAGGTCGTGAGCTGGCCCTAACCAACTCAACTCAACCACTGGGGAGTGTGAGTGAGTGAGTGTGTGTGGAGGGGGAGGGGTGGGGGAGTAACCATAGAGTTTTACACCTAGCTCCTCGTTCTCTCTCTCTACACCCGAGTGAGAAGGGGGGTACAGTGGAGGGTAGGATGTCTTCAGAAAAAAAACCTGATCAAAGATATACCAATTTATTTTGTGGGTGGTGGGTTTTTTTTTTGGATTCCATTTTTTTTCCTTTTTCCTTTTAATTTTTTTTTATTTATTAATTTTTTTTTTTTTTGGGGGGGGTTGTTTAGCCTTAGTCATGTAAAAGATGCAAGCATCACACACAAAAAAGAAACCACTTGAGCAGTGACCTGCTATACTATGATGTGATTCTTTTTTTTTTTTATATATATATACATGTATATATATATATATATATCTCCATTTTCTGGCCTGAGATGAAGCCGGGCTGGGTGAAGGACCCGTGGCCTCTACCGAGAAGAGCAGTTCTTGGCGCCAGTAGATTTGTGTTTCTTTTTCTCTCTCTCTTTTTTTTAATCATCTATTGTTTTCCTCTCCCCCTCCCTTCTTTCAGTGAATGGCGTCGATGGTTAAGACTCCGTCGGCCAGTGGCTGTTGTCGCTGGTGCTGCTCCTGCAGTTGCTGCCGGGACTTTGGGAAGCCTTACTTGGCTTTGCTGGTTTTGTTGGCGGCGTTGTTCACCTCCAGTTTGCTCAGGCGCTTCCACAGCTCATCCCGTTCCTTCTCCTTCTTCTTCTCCCTGTTGGCGGGGGGGGGGGGGGGGGGGGAACAAAACAAAAAAACAGATGAGGCCCGAAAGCGCCAGTCAGGCGGGGGAGCTGAAGGTTGCGCCGGGGAATTATCGGACGGACAAGTGGAAGGCTTTGCGTGTGCCGCATCTCTTTCGAGTGTTGCTCTGAAAAGAGCCGGTAACTCGGTTAACAATGTGTGGCGTATCTCTTTTGAGGCAGACTGTTGCTCTGAAAAGAGCCGGTAACTCTACCGGTGTTACCGTCTCTTTACAGAGCCACACTGTCTCTTAAGAGATGCGATACACGGTGTCACCACAAATCTTCCCCCACTCTGCAGATGCAATGAGTGCTGTGTGGATGCAGTGACCCTTTTCAGAGTGTGCACAGTGGTCCATTCAGTCAACCACAGTGCCTGCATTCAGCTGACTGATACCAGGGACTGTGCGGATGCAGTGACCCTATTCAGAGTGCACACAGTGGTCCATTCAGTGAACCACAGTGCCTGCATTCAGCTGACTGATACCAGGGACTGTGCGGATGCAGTGACCCTATTCAGAGTGCGCACAGTGGGCCATTCAGTCAACCACAGTGCCTGCATTCAGCTGACTGATACCAGGGATTGTGCGGATGCAGTGACCCTATTCAGAGTGCGCACAGTGGGCCATTCAGTCAACCACAGTGCCTGCATTCAGCTGACTGATACCAGGGACTGTGCGGATGCAGTGACCCTATTCAGAGTGCGCACAGTGGGCCATTCAGTCAACCACAGTGCCTGCATTCAGCTGACTGATACCAGGGACTGTGCGGATGCAGTGACCCTATTCAGAGTGCGCACAGTGGGCCATTCAGTCAACCACAGTGCCTGCATTCAGCTGACTGATACCAGGGACTGTGCGGATGCAGTGACCCTATTCAGAGTGCGCACAGTGGGCCATTCAGTCAACCACAGTGCCTGCATTCAGCTGACTGATACCAGGGACTGTGCGGATGCAATGACCATGAGCAACACCCTGAGCACTGCTCGCTTAACTTAACCCCCCCCCCCCAAAAAAAAAGAGTCTCACTTTTGCCTCTCTGCCTTGTAGCCAGACGTGAGCTCGTCAAACAGCTTGCTATTCATTTCCATAAACGTCTTCAGCACGTTGTAGACAAGCGCGACTATAGTCCTGCAGGGGCAACGGAGGAAGGGGGAAAAATAAATGAATAAAACATTTATAACGCTGTAATCTCAATGCTTTGGACACAATAGTCCTTGCCCTTTTGAAGGGTAGTAGTCTCCACAACTTTGCGCCCGACCTATTACCAGCATTTCCAGCCACAGTTTTTTTTTTCTTCAAAACTCGCTAACCAATTGGGAAGAATATATCTGTGGGTATACTTTGTGTACGAGTGAGTGTCAAACCTGGCATAATATGGACTGAGGTGTGGCTTTTGTCAAGGGATTATCCGCCTGAAAAAAGGCTCCATGTGCATCATCAGTGGAGCTTAGTGTGACTGTGCATATAGGTACAGTGTCTGAGTAGCTACTGTACAGGCAGCCTTTGACCACAGACTAGCCTCCGCTCCAGGCAGTCAAATTTTCGAGTAGGTCAACTCCAACTGAGCGTACAGTTTGCGGTGAAGATAGTGGGTGGAATTATCTTTAACAAGATAAAATTGAGCAGTTTGAGGTACCAGTTTGACATAAAAATAGGAAGAAAAAAAAAAATCATGCCATTTCCGGAAATCACGCCATTCCCTGTCTACATGACTGTGGGTCCTACTCACTGGTTCCAGTGCTCCTTGGATATCCTATATAGGCTGGGGAACATGATTGGCATGACGCCGTCCGTGTTCTCCTCAATGAGACTCAAGACGTATTCGTTATTCCAGAAGTACAGTGCCCTCTCCGCAACCTGCATGGGCCAAGCAGAAATCAACAACAGAAATTAACACTACTGTAGCTTAAAATTTAGTGGGCCTGACATTTCGATCCTAGCAGGACCTTTCTCAAAGGCAGAGTCACTCTGCCACTCTGCCTTTGAGAAAGGTCCTGCTAGGATCGAAACATCAGGCCCCCTATATTTTAAGATTTACATTTTGGTAATTTTAGTCAGTAAGCAGTTTGCAACATTTTTGTATATCACCTTAAGTCACTTCTGTAGCATATATTATTATACAAATAAAACAAATATCCCTGGAGATACAGTGGGCCTATCTTGCAGTTCATGCTTGAAATGCTTCTGGCAGGCGCCCCTAACTCAACAAGGACTAGTTGACTAGTAGGGATCTAAGGGCTTTATACAGGCAAGCAACTCTTGAATTGTCAAAAAAAGAGGAAAATGTCCGAATGAAACTGCGAGCGCGAAGCACGAAGCCCTTACGGCATGGGGTTTGGATTCTAGATGCTCTGTGGTGAATTCTGAGCAGTTTTGGACCATTTTAACCTTTTTCAAGGCTGATCTTAGCATGTGATTTAAATAATAGTCAGGGGAGAAGAAGTATCCTTTTTGTTTTTTAATTCTTTTTTTTTTAAGATTTTATTTTTTTACGGCCGAATTTTACAAAACGCGGAAATCCGCGGATCCACGGAAAAGTTGCATTCCTGTTTATAGCTCAGATGGTAAAAGCGCAGGCACGCAAAAACAGACGTCTCGGGTTCAAAGCTCAGTCCACTCAAAGTTTTCTTTGCCATTTGGTTCATTTTTTTTTCATTACATTTCTGTTGAGAGTGCCTTGTGGCATGCATTAGTGCAATCATTTCAGAAAAAAATTCAATGAAATCAATTTAAGGACAAAATGATAGAACTTTTGAGCAATTTATTTTTTCTTTGCAATTATTTTCTTTTCCAAAGTTCCCATTTAGTTTGTTGAGTTGAAGTGATTTCATTCCCCCCCCCCCCTGAAATTATCAGCTACTGTACATGTACATGTACTGTATCAAGAAAAGAAAGTAAGTTTTTCCTATTTAAAAAAAAATTGAATTGAAAAAGCTGCACCCATTTTGTGTGATCCCCAAGCTGCTGTGGCCAGGTTTACAACAATTGGTTGTTTGCATCTGAATGAAAACATGGGCATGATCCCATGTACATGTACAATGTATATGACAGTTAATGGTTGGAAGTTTCTGACTAGTGCCCCCACCCAAGCTAAGAAAAAGGTCTCCAGTTCATATCCAAATCTAGTAAATTTTTGTTTCAGATTATCTTCATTTTTTTAAGCGAGAAAAAAAGATGAATCTAATAAGCTTCAGACAGGCAAGTTGGTGCACCTCAAAATCTCTTTCACCAAAATGGCACCACCGAGATGAGGTTTTGTCCTAAAAGGCTGATTGTGATCAATTCTAACAGAATGAAGAAGGTTTGACTTCCAAACCCTAGCGGGGCCTCGTTCTACCTTTGACATATCAGACACGATACAGTTTGGGGAATTTGTTTCATTTTTGGGTCAGTCCCCTTGCTGTTTTGGCAAATTGAATTAAATTAATGACAAAAAACTGCCTTCTGAAATGATGCAGTTATTGAGAAGTAGTCTATTGAGAAGCCTGCATCTTCAGCACTGGTCTATTAGTCCAGACTTTCCCTGAACACCTGTCAGGAAATTGCATTGTTTTAATACTGTTTTGTCTTGAGGTGGTTTTTTTTTTTTGTCCCTAAAAAAAAAAAGAACCACGTAATGACTAATGACATCAATGGGGAAAAGGTGCATGGGTCACCATTTGAATAGAATAAATCATTACAGAAACCTTTGCCTCAAAGCAGTGTTGTTGTTTTTTATTGACTGAAGACCCACACAAAGTCACGTACCTGTAATCATCGGTAACCAGTTTTATTTTAAGCCATAGTACGCCACACAGCGGTCACAGCCCCCTCCCCCTCCATCCCCGGTTCCCGTCACTCACCTGAAAGTGGGGACTGGCGACACACCTCGCCATCTGCTTAAACAGGATCTCGTGGATCCTGACAACTGAGACGGCTCGATCACGTCCAAGACCTCCTCGATCTCGCCCAGGAACATGACCTAGCGGGCGGGAAAGAGAACGGGAGCCGCCGTTACATCTGATCGCATACCATACGAGCCTGGTTAGGGAGCAACAGCTGGCATTTACCCTAACCCTATCTGAAATCTGAAACCCCTAAATTTACGTATGTACCACAAAATCATATGTACGATGTACCACAACCATGTTTGACCACACAAAAGAGTTAGGAAGGAGCTTCAAAATCCAGTTCCTCAATCCAGTCAGGTCTTTCGCTTGTTTGTTTCTTCGAGTGTTTTTGTTGTTGTTTTTGTTGTTTTTTTTAACAAAAATTTGAACCCCCCCCCCCCCCCCCCCCGCCAAAAAAGAAAGTAATAATCCAATTAATAGGACACAGTGCTGCTCCAAGTAAACGCCGACTTCATTTCCAATTTTTGCAGATTATGCTGCTTCCTGAAAATTACCGGACAAAAAAAAATCCCCAAAGTGGTGGGGGTGCCCCTGAAGGTAGCACAATAAAAACAGCTCCCCTACCCGAGGATGGGGGAAGGGGAGGGGGGGGGGAAGGGGAGGGAA